>SRLM01000054.1:243934-317976 GCA_015708895.1 Populus ilicifolia
AAAAAATATTTTAAAAATATAAAAACAAATATGTTTACATTTATTGTGGGCAAAACACTTTTTTATCATAACAATCACCAGAAACTTTCATCAAAGGTTAAGATCTCTGGGGTTATTAGGCAGTTAATTAATTTAAATCAATTATGCTTGTTAGGTAATCAAGTCATTAAAAATTCATTGAGTTAACTAGATGTCATAAAAAGTCAATATATTTCCCAACCAATTTAGAACCCATCTTGGATCAAGCTCTATGGCATTGATTTCTAGATCAATTTATTAAACCGAAATAAATTGAACAGCTATATATTTTAGCGAAGGGATAGTTTAATCATTTATAAATACTACAAGGATTCATTAATTACCTTTGATAAACTGCATTTATTAAGTTATAACTAGCTGGTCTTTTTACGGAGTTGAAAAAAACCTGGCCTACATTAATTATAACTTAGCCCGGATTATGGGTTTTTCACGTCAATAATCAATTTTTTAGTTTTTGTTTTTGGTAATTAGATAATAACTGAGTCCCTCCCAATTGTTTGAAAAAACTAACCTGCCTAAACTTCATTATCTCATAAGTTATATATTTAATCCATATATTTTTTAATTTTTATTATTTCCAATTTATTTTAATTCCTCTTCTTAAAAATAAAATAAAGAAAAGAATAAAAAGAAGTTGAGAATTCCTGATTAAGATAGAAGGCATCTTTTTAAACAAAAAGCACTAAATTGTGGGCATTTAACATTGCTGAGGGGATTATTTAATCATTTCCAGCACGACAATGATTCTAAACACCCCCCCCCAACACACACACACAATTAATTAATTTTTATTTTTATTTTTATTGTGGACGTTTAATTGTAACTTGGTCCCTATAATTTGTCAAAACTAATTAATTAATCCTTGTTTGATATAGTTTCAAGTGCAGCTCAAACTTGATTTAATAGTTTTTATCCAAGAATTGCTTTTCTTCTCATCGGAGTTTCCTGTTATATTTACTTATATTTTACCTTTTCATATTTTCAGAAAATTAAAAAAAAAATGGAAAAGAACATGAAGTTGATGAAATTCAAAGGATTAATTATAAATTGATTTTGTTAAAATTGGGATTAAATGTAGTACATTTCTTACAGAACGAGGACGAATCCATCACTTGGTTAGATTACAGGGACTAAACTAATGCTTTTTAATACGATCAGCTTCGTGTTTAATCTGGAGAACGACGGCGTGCCCAAACACTCCTGCAGTTAAAAAAGGCCCCCGGGATAGGAATTGACGACCGGCCAGGGAGCAGCGTCGCTACAGCGAGAGTGGAGAAGATTTAGACCAGAAGGCGAAGGTGAAGGAGTTTTTGACACTGAGCGAAGAAGAATAAGAGAGCGTGTCCAGAAGTCCAGAATCAAGATTCATCCTCACTGACAATGGATTGAACGCAGTTTCTGTGAAGATTTTTCTGCTGGAGGAATCCAAGTCGACCGGATTGAACCCGGGTTCATCTATTGCACTTTCGAGGTCCCTACTCGTCTCACCGTTAGAAAATGTCAAAACCCCCGTTTCTGCTTGAACGGATTGTTAGATGCCTTATAAATTCTGGGATATATATATTAATTTACTTTCACGGTCAGATTGAATTGTTATATGGTATGCTATGAGCATTTACATGCATGTTTACATGTTCCGATTAAAAAATATGAAAAGAGCTCAGTGTGAATCACAGTGTTTTTGTAGATATTCTGTTGGGTAAGCAATATTTTGATAAGCTAAAATGAAAAGGAGAGTACTTGTTGACGCGTTCCAGGTATACATCATCGAGTAGGAGGAGCTCACGCACTTCAAGCGGCTGTTGCAGGCTCTTCTGGTGGACAAACACTGCTATCTACAATGGTGCCAGGAGAGGCTTGCCAAGATCTTCACGGTGGATGAGCGCGTGTTGATTATGGACATATGGTATGGCCCTGGTGGGTTTTTTTTTTCTTATCCTTCCCCTTGGTTTCTCTTTTTTTGGGTAAAATATAAGTGTTTTTTAATTTGTTTTTCATATCTAAATTAGTTTTTATTTATTTATGTTTGATTTTTTTTAGTATTTTTTTTATTTAGTCCCTCGTTACTTAATTTTATTTCATTTTTGTGTTACTTTTAGTTTTTATTACGTGTCTTTAAAAAAAATTAATTTCTTATTCTTTTATTTTGCATTTGATTTTTAAAAAAGAAAATTCTTCAATTTAGTCCCTTCTTATTTTATTTTATTTTATTTTTTATGCTAAATTTATTTTTTATTTTATTTTTATTTTTTTATAATTAAATCATGTTTTTAATTTTATCGTACAGGGTTTGATTTTGATTTCTTTTTATATCGAATTTTGTCTCTATTCTTTTTAATCACTATATAATTTATTTTATATTTTTTTTCTCCTCATTTATCCCTTAGTATTTATTAATTAAGAATTTTTGCTGTACTATTTCTTTAAAATTTGTCTTTCATGACATTAGTTTGAAGCAAGGTTGTGAGTTTTAAATATTAATATATATATTGATTTCACTTTTTTTTAGCTTTTCTAATTAATTATTTTTTAATTTTATTATTTAATGTTTGAATTGTTAGAAATTGTTTTTTGTATTTTTCTTTTCTTTTCAATTTACAAGGTTATCTTAATTTTATATTCATAATTATAAAATTAATGATTTAACATGGATTAATATTTTTTAAACTATATCTTTTAAAATTAGATTATTTGATAATTAAGATATATTATTTTATTTTATTTGTTTTGAACAGTATTGTTATAGATAGTGTTTTTCTGAGAAATTATGTTTGTAATTTACTTAAAACGTAGACGTAACAATGTATGGAAAAAAAAAGGTTAGTATTCATGGGTTCCATGAAATGTTGCATTTGAAACGCATGAGCAAAAAAAGTAGGCATGAGCTATTTCTTGTAGCTGCACCGCACTGCATGTTTTTTTTTTTAAAAAAAAACTAGTAAATAATGTAAATAAATTTTAATTTATTATCACTATACATTAATATTTATAAAAAACAGTTAATTAACAAAAAATTTTAAAAATACTACTACAGTTAATTGATTTCATTCATAAATGTAAATAATATTTTTTAAAAAATATTTTTAATCAAATATATTAAATTATTTTTTAATTTTAATTTTAATTTTAATTTTAATTAAATATATATTTTTTCAAATTAATTTTAATTAAAAATATTTTTAATAAAACTACATCGTAACAGTTACCGCACTAGGAGCACGATGACGGGGTTACATATGAAAAAGCTTGATTTGAAGTGCAAAAGGAGGGCATTTCTAGTCATTTCACAACTATCAACGGTACATATACTATCTGGCCGGCTCGTGTCGCGTGTGACAGCAGCAGTCGCTCAAAAAAATGAACTCTTCGCTCCCTCTCAGACGGCCACTTCGCACCCACTCTCTAATTCCACTGCAAAATCACAAACCCGCGCGTTTCAAGCTCAAACCCTCTCGTTTCGTTAACTCCTCAATTCAAAACTGCTCTAGAACCGTTTCATTTCCACCGAGTTCGATCCCAACTCAACCACGATTCAATGGCTCAGTCGAATTTCGTACAGTCCCGTCGTTGCGAGTTAGGGTTTCATCGAACGACGCACAGTTCGGTTCGTTAAACGAAGATTGCGAGCCGAAGGCGCCGAGTTTCAGAGAGTTTATAACATCAGAGAGGATTAAAGTGGTGTCCATGCTTGCTCTGGCACTGGCTCTATGTAACGCTGATCGTGTGGTCATGTCGGTCGCGATTGTACCTTTGTCTCTTGCTCATGGTTGGAGCCGATCCTTCTCTGGTGTTGTTCAGGTTATGTATATATATATATATATTTTTGTGTTTTACTTGTCTATGTATCTTCTCAAACTTGAATTTGCCATCCCAGATACTTAGAAAAGTTGAATAATTTTAGTTAATTGTTTCTTTAACGAAAAATACAAGTATGCTTATTTTAAAAAAAAATATAACTATAGCATTAGCCCTGCCAAATTGGATTAACGTTGACAAATTATCCAAGCAATTATCTAAAGAAAGAGTTTGAAATCTTTATTTCTAGACGTATTTTTCTCTACTTGTTCAGTGATGGATGATGTTTGTGGCAGTCATCTTTCCTGTGGGGATACCTAATTTCACCTATAGCGGGAGGGACGCTAGTGGATTATTATGGTGGTAAGGTGGTGATGGGATGGGGAGTTGCTTTGTGGTCGTTAGCTACATTTCTTACTCCATGGGCTGCAGATACTTCGTTATGGGCTCTACTTGCTACACGAGCGATGCTTGGCATTGCTGAAGGTGTGGCTCTTCCTTGTATGAACAACATGATAGCAAGGTATGGATGATCTCATTTAATTCTCTTGTTTGATGCTGTTCAGTATGTTTTTATGATATAGTATGTGATTCTAGTTTGTAGTTAGAAAGGTGGTGAAGCTAAAATGTTGAAAAAACTGTATAAACCTTTTCTTTTAGATGGTTCCCACAGACAGAACGAGCCAGGGCTGTTGGGATTGCAATGGCTGGATTTCAATTTGGAAATGCAATAGGACTCATGCTATCTCCAATCCTAATGTCAAAAGGTGGTATATTTGGGCCGTTTGTGATTTTTGGACTATCTGGATTCCTGTGGGTTTTGGTTTGGTTATCTGCAATATCAAGTACTCCTGACCGCAGTTCCCAGATATCAAAATATGAATTGGAGTACATATCAAACAAGGGCTGGAAATCATTTCCCGTGGAGAATAAGCCCACGACAAACAGAATAATCCCTCCTTTCAGGCGCTTGCTCTCGAAGATGCCAACCTGGTCCCTAATTATTGCCAATGCCATGCATAGCTGGGTACTTCACTCATCATTTTTTTTTTAATCTAGAATTTGTCATCAATTTTCTTCTCCTATGCTAAATATGTTGCTTAGAATGACTGGGATATGTGGAAGTGTTTTGCATCTAATATCTAGACTCAACTCTGTACTGAGGATGAGCACTATCACCTTCTGGTGCTAATATTTTGAAATGGTTTAAAATAATTCTGCAGGGATTTTTTGTTATTCTCTCCTGGATGCCCATTTATTTTAACACAGTAAGGTCAACTTCATTTCTATCATCGTGGTTCTCTAAATGCATTGCATGCACATGTTTACTGGAAGATTGCTAAACAAGGGCTAAAAGTGGATGACGTGAACAGATATATCATGTTGACCTCAAACAAGCAGCATGGTTTAGTGCCGTTCCATGGAGTGTGATGGGATTTATGGGATACTTCGGCGGTATGTGGTCAGACATGTTGATACGCAGTGGTATAAGTGTCACTTTGACTCGAAAAATCATGCAGGTCTCGCCCTTTTTCTTTTCTGTTTTAATATGACTGCAACTACATCTCATTTCTATCTCCTTTTGTTTTGATTGTCTGCATGCCTGCATGTAATCTTGATTTTCCTCCTACAATTTTATTGCAAGCATCAAATCATCTTCCCTGCAGTCAATTGGCTTTTTTTGTCCTGGGATTGCTCTTGCTGGTTTGACAACTGCTAGAAATCCATTTCTTGCATCTGCTTGGCTAACTATAGCTGTTGGACTAAAGTCTTTTAGTCATTCAGGTTTTCTCGTGAATCTTCAGGTTGGTGCATCGAAGTTGCAATGATTAAAATGCTAATCTCTGAGGTTTTGTCTAATTTTCTATTCATTCTTTCTATTTCCAGGAGATCGCTCCACGTTATTCTGGTGTTTTACATGGTACCACTAAATCTGTTATATACAATGAGTTTTTTCTGATTTATTTGTTCAAGATAATACTAGATAACTTTAAAATTTTAATCTAGTGTGATATGTTGCAACTGCTTTCCGTTTGCTTGTAGGAATATCAAATACTGCTGGAACATTAGCAGCCATTGTGGGAACAGTTGGAGCTGGTTTCTTTGTTGAACTAGTGGGTTCTTTCCGTGGATTTCTGTTGCTCACATCACTCCTATATTTTCTCAGTGCTCTTTTCTACAACATCTTCTCCACTGGAGAGAGAGTAAATTTCGATGAAAATGGTCGGTGTCATTCATTTTCTCCCTTCTTCATCTAGCTGGGTTAATTTATTGGTCTTATGATTCTCACTGAGCTTGTAGTCTTTATCTATACTTGCTTCTCAACTATTGTACTTGAGTGTTTTGGTACTCTCTTGCAAACACTCACTGGTTGCAGTAACATCATACAGCATTCTCAACAAGACAATAGTCAAGCGCAACATTACTAAAAAGGCAATTTTTACATTCCATGTGTATGCATGACAACATGCAAATAAATGGTTCGCTTTTTATTTTTTTCAAGTTTCTCCAAGTTTTAATTCTGGACTTTATAGGGCTGTTTACATGATTTTTTTCTTTTGTCATATTTATGCTGTTTAGTTACCTCTTTTAGTTTCCTGATGGGAGTATATTTTTCGCCCTCCAGGTCCCTGAATGAGTTTGAAACCATTCTCCACTCACTATTAGTTTGTGATGGACCGTGATGTGAAGAGTCTAGCAATTGCAACTGAGGAACTGAAGATGTCCAATAATGCTAGCGAAGGTTGTGCAGTGGGAATTGTCATCTCCCATCCTAAGAGATAGGCTGTTAGTCTGATTCTTCTTGTCTTCTCTTACCAGTATAAAATCAAAGAATGAACAGTGGCTGCTTGTGTAAATCCCTCTGCGTCTTCCAGGCTTCTGTTTCTGGTGCGATGTTGTTTTCAACCAACAAAATGTGAGGTCTTCTGAGGTATGCTCCTAGGTCACTTCATCCGCATAACAGTTCTTCCAATCCGGTTGCTTATTCTCCAAAGAAATTCTCTTCCTCCTCACTCTGAAAGCTTTTACGTTCTGGTACTATTTTATTACATTATGTTTTCGTTGTTACATTTCTGGTGTGCTCAAAATGCAACAACCATAACCAGGCGAGGTGATAAGAGTGTTGACAATTCGAACTGCTAAGAGTGTTAATAGCAAGTGGAATGATGTCTCAAATCTCTGACAAGTAACCATCAGATTGCTGGTATTCCTAAGGAAAAAAAAAATGACGTCAAACCTCTCTCATGCTGTGCTAGTAAATGTCCAGGCGTCCTTAATGGCTAATCCACTTAGAAATTAAGAAGCTTTCCATCAGCGAATTTTCATGGAAGGGGAAGAACTGAGCATCGCTAGAAGACGGGGTTGATGGCACATATTCCCCCCTGTTCATTTGATTAACAACTTATTTATTTGCTTGGATTTTGCGGGATTGCAGGTTTCGTTGAGGTTTTGCCCTCTCGTCGAATCCTGTTGATTGGGTGTCACGTGCCAAATATGCGTGCATTGGACGTAAGAAAATTACATGTGGAAATTTTAAAAATAATCAAGACATTAAAAAACAAGAATCCCAAATTTGTATGTTAAAGAAATTAAATTAAAATTATAGGAAAAGGCATGGGCCTTTTCAAAATTAAAAGTTACAAATATATTAAGGAATTTGCATTAAATGCATATCTTAAAAAAATGCTATCCTTTTCCCTCAAATTGGAAAAAACAATGTGGTTTTATAAAATCATATATTAAATAAACTGAATTGGAATTATTAGGTAAAGTATCTTTCCTCCAATTTATATAAATAAAAAAAAACAGTTAGGTTTTTAAAATTATATAAATTAGATTAATATTAAAGAGATATCACATGGATTAATTAAAATAACAATGACATTGAAGGAATTAAATTAAAACTATCGGTTAGATTATACAGTTTGATTCCCATGAGGGCCTTTTGTCTTCTATTTTCCGTTTCTTTTTCTTTTTTAACCACTTGTTAAAATCTCAAGTGTAATATTCTCATGCCTTGACGTATTGTGTTACGTTCTGCTACATTTTATACATGCTATATAAGCAAGGAATGCACGTGTTAATAAAGAAGGAAGAGTGACAATCTCAAGCAGTGGTTGCAGCAGCTGCTAAAGGGTTGGAGAGCAAATTCCACGTGATTCATGCCGATTAAAAGTTGTTAGTAGTTAGTTAACAATTAGGTAGAAGGCAGGAGAGTTAGCTGTAAAGCTTAACTTCTATGAATGATGTGAAGATGATTTCGTGGAAGGCAAGTAATAACACAACAATGCATTCTCTTGCTGCTCTGTTCTCTTCTCTATTTCTTTCTTTCTTTCCCTGTTAGGCCATTAGCTTATTAACGATCGGTAACAAAGTCGATTCTAGGCTTGAATTCAATCCTGACTCAAGATGCTAAAAAACATTAAGGTAAGAGCTGTTGAAGAACATTGCAGAAAGTTGAGGAAAGGCCGCAAGGCCTTCACCATGAAATTCAAGTACCAATGGCTGGTCAACACAGCCAGTGGGTGGAGCAATGCTTGAGAAATGATCAGATCAGCCTACGGATTGAAGCATTATCGAATCAGTTCCAATTGTTTCTTGCAACACAAATGGCAAGACATTAGAGGCAACTCTAAATGAATTTTGAGCACTCCCAACATTAGTGAAGTAGATTGGATCTCACAGTAATCAAGAAGGAGCATTATTACATGTATTCAAGAGCAATATGATGAGGAGGAGGGGGGNGGGGGCTTATAACTAATAATCAAAATCACCACAAGAAATGGTATTATCAGCTATCCGTAACAACAATATTTCTCATGCAAGGGGAAAGGAACGGGTGGTTATCAAAGAGTTCTGTCCGTTAAGAGTTGGTCTAGTGCCTGTTAAAGTAGTTCATAATCCACAAAATGAATTTCAGAGTGCTGCGACAACAAGTGTTCTGAAATGGTTTGCTACAATAATCAGAGTTACGGAACCTTGCCAGGAGAGCATGTTAGCTAGCAGCCTTACAACTAACTGCTCAGCACCGAACATAACAACAAAAGGGAAACGCTGCTCAAGTTCTACTCGTTGAAATAAAAATCTCCGAGTAGCAGGCAAGAGTTACCAAACACGTGCGAAAGCAGACGTCGAGTATTGAATATTTAAACACATCAGAAACAACAATTACACACATTCAATGAAAAACACTGGAACATGTCAACAATGCTTTGAAAGAAAGTAAAAGACGAGTCTCTCTCTTGTTACTAACACGCTGAATGTTTTGAGTTGTCCCTGGAAAGAAGACAGCCCCCCCCNCCCCCCCAATACACATGAAATTATCACAACACCTGCAAACATAGCTCTCAAACCACAAATTCCACATACCTACTGGAGTCTCACTTTCTTCTTTCTTTATCTACAACAGCTTCATTTTTTTTCCTAACAATTTACACGGACCTCAATTTACTTTCAATGAGATGGAGAACCCGAGCTTGGGGTGACAGATCTTGAAACAGATCTGGAAGTAGGACTTGCACTGCAGCTCCTAGAGTAGCTGTCTCGAGAATGTCCACTCCTTGAGTACTTCCTTGGTCTTGGTGAAACACTTCTAGAATAACTTCTCCTTGAGCTCCTCCTTGGTGCAGGCGACATGCTGCGTGAATAGCTCCTCCTTGGTCTTGGGGAAACACTGCGTGAATAGCTCCTCCTTGCACTCCTTCTTGGTCTTGGCGAAACACTGCGTGAATAGCTCCTCCTTGCACTCCTTCTTGGTCTTGGCAAAACGCTTCTTGAATAGCTCCTCCTAGCCCTACATATAGCAGGGCTGCGAGATACAGAGTGATATCGGTGTCTCCTATAGTATCTGTCATCTGGTGTGCGATGCCTCAAGTAATAAGGTGAATTGGACCTGTCACGCCTGCTGACAGGGGACCTACAGTATGGGGATCGAGATCGTGAGTAGGACCGTCGACGGCTATAATAGTAAGGAGAATATGACCTCCGCCGGTGGTTGTGAGGAGAGCAGGACCTGCTCCTGCTACGTTCAGATGAATAACGAGGAGACCGACTCCAGCTCCTCCGATAAGGAGAGTAACTAGGGGATCGTCGAGGCGAAGGACTAGGCGTCCAGCGATGCACTACAGCAAACAAAAAACAAGTATGAGGAAGAAAAAACATACATGGACTGATAAACAAGCTATCACCAAACTAATTTACAATATGCAAGTCGTCATACCACCACCACCTCGTATTGTTCTCAGCCCCAAATACCTCCCAGGAGTAGGAGTTCGTCCTCTCCTCCGCTTAGCCTGCAACAAATTGAAGAAATGAGTTCATTGAATATCAAAATCTTTTGCAAAAAAAATGGACACATTAAGGTATAGAAACCTTTATTTTTATTTGTACAATAATATCAAAAAGAGACGTTGAGGATAGAAAAAATTTGTCATTCTAATACAAGTAAGAAATTAAAATTGCACGTGGTTTAACAGCTAAAAAGAGAGAAATTCAGGGCATACAACCCTAACAGTCTGAGACTTGTTGATGTGTTTGAATTGTTTGTTTATTGGAGTTTGATGAAGAGATGCTACACACAGCTGACCTGCTGCAACAGAAGCTTCAAGTGGAAAGAAGCAAAACACTTTCAATTTCATAAGAGCTAAAAAGCAACCATAATGTGTACAAATTGAAAAGGCGAAGTAACCAGAATGCAAAAGGCCAGGATCGCTTATCAAGAATACAACAAATGAAGATTCTACCTTCTCCACTGTAATGACACGACCCCCAAGAACAGAGCGATCCAAATACTTGATACAACGATCAGCCTCCTCAACAGCAGACATAGTAACAAACCCAAATCCTCGAGACTCTCTTGTCAACGGATCTACGACAAGATGAACATCAATCACCTAGAAAAAACACAGGCCATGATTAATTAATTCAGAAACCAGTAAAAGAAACTAGAAGGCTTCTATTAAGGAGAGAAACCATAACATTCCGTAATTAGTAGGAAAGACAATAGCATGGTATCCCTACCGTTCCTTCCGCAGCAAAATGCTTCTCAAGTTCCTTCTTGGTTATACGGGGTGACAACCCTGTCACATACAAATTGTTACCGGGATTCTCCACGTCCCTTGATGAGCTCCTACAATCCAAATCAAAATAATTAGACAGGAAAAAAGACCAAAGAAAGCAGTATACAGAGAGATTGCCATAAAGCATGCAGCATAATATACATATACGAAGCAAGACATTACCTTGACCTGCTTCCGGACCTTGACCTTGATATGGACCTGCTGTCTCGCCTATACGGGGAAGGCGAAAGCGAATACCTCGACCTTCTGGAGTACGACATCTGTACCAACATCGACGCAAAAATAAATAAGCAGTTGTAGAAAATACAATACCAATAACCAATTACTGAAAAAATCAAATATTTTAAACAGAACTCAAAGAAATCCAGTAGTCCAATTAACTAATAAATTAATTTTTTTATGATGCTCTTCTAATTTATTAGAGTGCAATCGAAATTTATCCTCAAGTATTACAATCAAAACTCAAGTATCACAATCAAAGCACGATTCACGAAAATCCAAACAACTAAACCTAATCAAAATCCAAGATCCTTAATCCGAACTCAGAAAAATTGAAAAAAAAAATCACAAGATGATAAAACAAAAACGAAACGGAGCAGATAGAAACGAGAGAAGAAAAATCAACAACTTACACTGAAAGCAATTAAGTAATTGAAAATTGTTATAACCCTGTTTCTTTGAAAAGAAATGCAGAACCTAAACCGGATTTTTTTCTGTCTCTCTCTCGAAGAAGCGTGCAAAAAGCGAGAAGCTCTACTTTATATATAAGAGCAAAACATACAGAAGTTTCTGGATTGGCGGACATGTCAGCGCAGTTCAATCCCGTTTAATCTCTCTTTAGCGTCCGTGGCTCAGCCTAAATTCTTGAATATTGACGTGGCACGCTATCGATGGATATTAGTAGCGTGAAACTGAGACCATAACAATAATTGAAATCGGATGGTACGTGTTGGATATCGAGTGGTCAGTGATGGGTGTCTGGTTAAAATAATGAAGGAATTATAGATTAATTCTATGGTCATTTTTTTCAACTTATCTTAAGAACTATAATTACTTATATTAAAACAAATAAATTATAAATCCTTAAATTAAAAGGTTTCGAGCTAATCTGATAATAATAAATGGAAAAGATTTTAAATGATAAAAAAAGAAGCAATTTTACACAAGTTTTAAAATTTTAGTTTTTAATAATAGTTTGATCATTCCATGATGTTTTATTTTTTTATCAATTAAAATACCAATTTCTTATCAATTGAATTGATAATAACAAGGAAAAAGAACATTTGAAAATTGCAAATTCACCCTTTAACAGCGGTTTAATTTATTTCTAATAGTATTTTAGTCTTTTTATTGTATATTTGAAATTATAAAAAAATATTTATTTCAAATCAATTTAATAATAAATAAGAAATATTTTAAAAAATATAAATGCATTAAATAACTAATATCAAGTTTTTTAAAAGAAAATTATAAAACCGTAAAATCATTATTTAAATCGACCGGAATTTTACTCAATCCTACTAGTTCTATCTTTTGTTAAATACACCATTTTTTCTCATTATTCTTTTATTGCTAAATTGAATAAGGTTATGCAACCTAATTCTTATTTAGAAGCCACTGCTTGTCCAAAAAAACATGACACTATACTTTAAAATTAAAAGTCTTTCAACACAATGACACTTGATCTCTCATTTCCTTCCAACAAGAAAAACATTGATTGGTTGCTATTGGGTGTATAAGATTAAATACCACTTTAATGATTTTATTGAAAGGCATAAAACCTAATTGGTCACCAAAGGCTTCACTTAACTTAAAGGAGCTGACTATCAAAATACTTTTTCTTCAATTACCAAATTATTTATGTTCATTGTTTGCTTTCCTTGGCTGGAGCTTGGGGCTGGTCCCTTTATCAACTAAACATCAACAATGCTTTTCTCCATGATGATTTATATGAGAAAATTTACATGTCTTTGTCGTTGAGGCTTTTGCACGAAGAAGAGGAAGACCTAGTGTGTCACCTCCATGAGTCCCTATACAAGTTGAAACAAGCATCTCGCTAGTTGTTTGTCAAGTTCTTAGAAGCCATTCGCTTTGCTACTTATATACAATCTCAAGTTGACCATTCCTTGTTCACTGAACAACAAGACAAGTCTTTCACAATCTTTTTAATATACATTGATGACATTCTAGTTACTGGAAATGATCTCATTAGCATCACTATAACTAAAGACTTTTTGCATAATATTTTCGACCTTAAAGATCTTGATATTATAAAATACTTTCTTGGGATTGAGGTTTCAGCTTCTAAAAATATGATCTTTATTTCTCAATGTAAGTATGCATTAAACATCATTAAGGATACGGGATTGTTGGGTGCAATTCCTATTGATACTTCTATGGAACAAGGTTTAAAATTATCAAAAAATAGTGACTTACTTAAAGATCCCGTCGTTTTAGAAGATTAGTTGGAAGGTTAATCTATCTAATTATCTCAAGGCCAAATATAACATATAATTTACATGTCTTAAGTAGATTTATACATCAACTTCAGCAACTTTATATGAAAACAACTCTTTAGGTTGTCTGATATCTAAAAGGTACACCTAGTAAAGTCTTATTTTTTTATCTAAACACTGATTTCAAATTAAAAGCCTACTGTGATTTGGATTAGGTAGGTTACTCCTCACTAAGAAATCTACTATGGCTTATTGTGTCTTTTTGAGACCATAATTGATATCTTAGAATCAAAATGACAGAAAATAGTTTCATTATCTTCAACAAAGGCTAAGTATCATCCAGTGACAAGAGAATTAACAGGACTTCGATATTGATTGAGAGATGTAAGACTTTCATATTATAAATCGGTTCTATTATATCATGATAACAAGGCTACCTTATAATAACTTATATATTATAACTAGCTTATTTTTTTATAAGCGAACTAAACACGGATTACCATTACATTAAAGACAAGGTCCAAGATGGTTTTATAACTACAAGGTAGGTAAATTCTGAACATTAATTAGCCGACATCCTAACCAAGCCCTCGAGGGAAGAAATGTTTTTTCTTATGACTCACCAGTTAAGAGTGCAAGATATTAACTCTTCAACTTGAGGGGTTGAAGAGGGGTGTGTTAGGGATTTCACAATCTCTATAATAGAAATAGATAATATATACATATTTACTTTTCTATTGTAATGCCTAACTTATTAGGAGATAACCTGTAATGTCGTAATTGATTTCTAATAGATAGGAAAGTCTCGCTGCTTATATAAGTACATGAAGAGATCAATAATATTAATAATTCTAGCGGATTATGCAAGACTCATCTTACATTTCTCATATGGAGTCTTACATTTCTCACAAGCTATTCCAAGGTTTTGACCACGAAACCTTCTACATGGATGGAAGCGTCTCTTCAGTTCTCAACTTGAACTAGTTCTGTAGTGATTACTTTACAGTTCTGTTGTGATTGTTTTACTCCGTACCGTGAAAACTTCTTGGAATCTTGCCAACTTGTCATTTTGGCAAATTCTGCTCTAAGAAATACCTGGCAATTGTTCATCCGAAAATGGAGGAGTCCTTATTTGGGAACTCGCAGCAGCACCAGCAAGCCATTGCTGGAAGCCACCCAACGAGTCAATTTTATGAGAAGTTCTTGGGCTGGCCCAGGCCATTTGGTTGCTTCACTTGCTGGCCTTCTCACGCGACCCTCCACCGAGTCAATTTAAGGTTAGTAGGGGAGCTGAGTTTCATCCCCAATACATGGAAAGTGTGTGAGATTTTCTGGTGGGCGGATTCCGATCGTGGGATTCCCTGTCAGTCCCGGATTCAAGCTTGGAAACGGATCGGCTATCAAGGCTAGTGTTTACCTAGTGCCCAGAGCCCAGTTTCAGCTGCGTGATACATGCAAGTCTACGATGCTACTTAATGCCCAGGTAGCTTGCAGCTCCTCAGCATTCAAAGAAGAATTGCTAGAGATTCTAAGAGATTACTAGTTTTTAATGTCACTAGGAGTAACAGTTCAGTGATGTAGTATGTATTGTGAAAATGTTCATTTTGGAATCTTGTGGAGGTCCGACCTTCGGGCTATAAATATTAATCCAACTGATCTTAGTTTTCTCTATTTTAATATTTTCCAAAATCATGTGCTCGGGAGTAATATCATATGGGACTCGTCAGAAATTTACACAAAGCATTTGGTCAATTTACAAAGAGTGCGCATTTAGTCAATTTACAAACTGTGCCTTCAACTTTGGAGCAAGTAGTCAAGGTATTAAAGTACCGATAAAGTAAAAGCAATTCAAGTCATGCCGGTGGTAAAGGTGGGCAAGATTCTCTACTTATTTAAGTAGAGGGTGAAATTAATCTGATAATCTTTGAAATGAAAATTGACACTGTATTATTCTCCTATTCAGATAAGAGATGGGCACCAATATTTGAAGGGGTGGAAAAGTATCTACACGTGCAACAGCTCATTGGTGCCAAAAAGTAAACACTTGCTATTGAAATTATGCACGTTACAACAACACATACAATCGGTACATCAAGAAACTCCTGTTGAGAGAATCATGAAATAAAACGGAAAAAATGGAATCTTCCATCATTAACAAACCTAACCAAGTGCTCAGTTTTACTAAGATAATTGTTGGATAAATCATGAATGGGCACACTTTACATTCGAAACAGAATTAGGATATCGTGTGGCTTTCAGATTGTATGGGCACTTCATTATCATGTGATGACACAGCTTCACGCTTAGATTGAAAAGGGAGAAGGCAATTCTACTTCCTCGGAATGATGGCTTCATAAAATTTGTGAATGTCTACAAAATAATTATGCAGACAACTCTATCTCCATGCAACCAAGTAGCAAAGAATACCAGCAGAAAGAACCTTATTTATCCAGAAAAAGAATGTCCAATTGTCGAAGAGGCATTATCAAAGCAAGATTAGTTTCTTTCCACTTTCAAATCTCGTCATTAGTCATAGTATGCTTGCCCTGTGACTATTTTCTTGACCTGTAACAACACATTAAATAAGGATGAGCATTTCAGCTAAGACGGCTTACTTCAGACTACCTAGAAGGAGGTTAAGTCAAAGCAAACAAGTGGGAAACAAAGCCCAAGCCTACAAAGCGAATTTAAGCCAAGAACATCAATTGGTGCGGTCACTTGAATTGTCAAATTGTTAGATCATTGAGTTACTGGAATATGCAGAGCAACTTTAACTTTCATACCAATTAACACAAGTGGGAATGAATCCGCTGCCTGGAATTTACATTATAAATTAGAAGATACAAAAACAGGACATGATTCACAAATCTTACTTGCTCAAGGGTCAAAAACATTACAACATTCCAAGATCCCAGCCGCCCAAAATTTGGGAGAAAACCTTTGTAAAATGCAAAAATTCCCTGCAGTGAATTTGCTCCCACAAGTTAATACAAATTGAGTCAAGGTAAGAGTTTCCACAAGATTCTTAATTAGCACTGCATTCACGTTCAAGCTTAGATGCAGCAAAACAATTACAATCATTGACACAAGCTTTCAGAGTAAGATGTATGCAAAGTTGAAAAGCACATGTGTTTTTCCTTTTTGAAATAGTATGAACATGCAGAAAGTTAGAATGTTGCCGTATCAAGCTTCAATTTCCACTGCTATAAAACAGTTGAGGGCAATCATGGCATGTCATATCATTTGGGATGAAACCTCAATGGAAACATGAAGGGAAATTGACAAACCTCATTCTTCAGTGTCCTGATAAAACAGTCAACAGTATTTTTGTAGGACGAATCTCCCATCATTCTAGATTTTACCTGAAAACAGTATGTGGATCATACAATACAGTGTTCATTGGCTAGCTCCAGCATCATTCATCAATAAAAGCATACAGAATTGCAGAAAATGTAAACATGACACAATTACTTTCTAGCAGTAACCTTGTCATTGCCCACAGTGTAATTCATGGATTATGCTTAAATGTTTATGGTAAATCTTTAGAATTTAACATGCAAGGATCTATCAACATGATTTATAATATCATCATCGGTGTAATTATCATTTAGAAAGCTGTTATGCTCAGTGATTTCAATTCTTTTGTTATGGTTATCAGACAGATGGAACTTTGAAGAAAGCACCAGAATTTACTTTGATTATCGGTTAGGTAATCTTTAAAACAAACTGAATTAAGATGTCAGATATTGCTTGTCTCATCACTTAATTAAATTTCTACACGAATTTCAGTGTTTCTACCATGTTCTGTTCTTTCAACAACTTGTGCAGCAGCTTCATGCAGTTCTGGAGTTAGCTTTAGAAATAATTTGTAATCTGAATTATAAAGGTTCATTGAGATTCTAGAAAAGCAGTGCATGCCTGATGGTAGTAGTGATGGAAGTAGAGATAATTATAGGAATTTGTTCTTCTTCGGTGCTTTTTATTTTCACATTCTCCATGACTTTGCCAGCAATGCATATCCAGTGCACTTGTTATACTGCGTGCATCTAACGAAAAAAGGATCTTCTAGATAAAACTGGAAGTTATGGCTATGTGCAGAGAAGACAATGCCAAATTGATAGATGCCCAATGTTCACTTGCTTGCCAGAATTGCAAGGAAGTGGAGTGGATAGAGGACACTTACTACATCGATGGGTGAACCAATACACACTGCAAAAAAACCTGCACCGAGACCAGCTAGAACATGAGTAAAGGCGCTGTCCGTGAACCCTGGAATTTGCAATATTGTCTGCATTTGTATATAGAGATTTAGAACATTACTGAGAAATTATATTCATCATAAAAATAAAAGTAAAAATATAAAATAAGTGCACCTTAAGAGTCTAAAGACCATGATTCTACCTGTTTCACTTGATCATAACTGGCAAGTTCAGCAGCGTTTATAATAGCATTCCTTGCTATATTTGGCCCAAGTCCAGTCCACAAGGCCCCCAGTCCTTCCTAAATATATAGAAAAAAAAGAGAAAATTAAAACCATAACAATATAAAAACAAAAGAACAGTGAGCAACATGCCTGTCTCACTATGGTAAAATATGCATCCAAAGCTCCAGCATATCGCCCAGGCACCCCAGCTGGCAGTTTCCCTTCAGCTTGAAGCCGAACTTTAACAAGATCAGTTGGATTAGCGATTACAATTGCCACAGCACCTATTCAATTTGAAAGTTTTTCCAATGAGATTTTGACAGGAGAGAAAAAAAATCCATGGATAACATTAAAGACATTTACAACATAATTTAGAGCATTAAGATAGTAGCCAAATGCACCAACCAGTTAACAAAGCTGCAAGTATTTTCTGGTACAAAGGAATGTCCCCGACAAAATCACTGCCAACCAAAAAAGATTTAACCTGTTCAACCAGCATTCAACATCTCCAACATTAATACTCTGCTAACAGTTAAATCCTATGTATGGAAGGAGAGCATCCAAGACATACCGGTTCATATAATCCTATCCTTAAGCCACCGTAAATAAACTGGCGATGCAATCCTGCAGTAATGCCTTTCCATAGTGCTGCTAAACCCTCTTCTCTGGAAATAGTAGCCACAGTACCCAACAAACCCCTATATTTAGGCAAACTTACTCCTTCCGAGGCAAATGTTTTCCTTTGTAGCTGGAGCCTAACTTTAGCAGTGTCCAAAGGGATGGTGCAGAACTGCAAAACCCAAATCAACAATGCCGTGGATAGACAAATAGATACAACTCTACCAATTAAAATCCGAAACAGATTACCTTGAAATTGGGTCACATTTATAATTTCCAATCAGCTCAAACTTGACATACATTTCTCAAGTCAGCGCAAACAAAACAAGAGGCAGCAGAGTCTTAAAACAAAAACAAAATTGAAGGAAATATACAGTGGGAAGAAGGGAATACCTCAGCAAAACAAGCAGCGAAAGCACTGCACAGGAAGATTTCAATGAAGGAAATATCAGAACTGGGCTTGGGATCAGCCATGGAGGATTTATGATGGCAACTGGAAAGAATGCTGATTATAGTTGTGGGGTTTGAGCAAGGGAGAGAAAGGGAAGGAAGAAATTGGGTTTCTTTTTTTCTTTGTTGAGTAACGTGTGGTTGTCACGTGAAGTGTTATTATTATTAATAATAATAATCATCGATTTCATGGCTGGTGCAGGTGGGATCGTTTTGGTATTCAGATCCCCTATTTATTTTTTATTTTTATTTTTATTTTTATTTTATTAGCATGTCAATAAATTGCCGTAGCTGCTCATGTATGTACGTTTTTTCCATCGTGCCGGTGGGCTTGCGTCTTTTATTATTATTATTATTATTACGAGGAAACAATTGTTTTTTTATTTATTTTTTATAAACTTACAGGAAGCATCTTCATTGTAGAAAAATAAAAAGAAAGGCGAGATTAGAGGTTGATTTTAAAAAATAAATAAATAAATTTATCATTGTTCCGTTGTCTATAGTTTAAATGGATGTTTAAAAATATAATAAATGTTATTTTTCAAAATATTATTTGTTTGAAAATATATTAAAATAATATTTTTTTAAATTATTTTTAAAATCATTACAAGGTAATATCAAAAAATATAAAAACATTAAAATTATTTAAAAACACAGTCGAACTGCAGTTACAAATATTAACCCGTAAATTTTCCAATTTCGGTTCTTTAGTTTTGATAAATTCACTAGACTTCGGCCGATCAATTTTTTCCTATTTTTTAAGAAATTTCTAAAATTAAAATAATAAAAATAAAGAGGAGGAGGAGGAGGAGGAAAGGGGCCATTCGTTGAACTCCGCTTGCTGTTTAGAAGGCGAGGCATTGCACAAAAAAGTTTCAACAAGGGGCCCACGCTATGGCCAGAGGAGGTCATGGCTCGTCCGAGTCCTGGAGGCTCGTTTCATAGGATATCTATATTTTTCCTCCTTGGACATTAATTGTTATTCAGAACCAGTGAACCATCGTTAGTTTATTTTTTTATTGATATATATATATATATATATTTGAGATCTTTTTTTATATAATATTATAAAAAAACTTTTAAACTATAAGTAAATTATCATTAATTTGAACAACAGGTTTAAAATCTTCATCTTCTAAAATTATTTATTTTCATAGTATAGCCTCGTAATATTGTTGTATTTTTTATAAAAGAGTTATTAATTTAATCATTGGAGGGTTTTAAAACTCTTTGAAGTTAATATTTTTACAAATATACTATCAATTAATTATCCTAGTTAGGGAGAATGAAATAAATTTATATAATCAAGAGATTAATTAATTATTTAATATATTTTTTTTAATTTATTTTGATTTTTTAGGATACAATTATTTAATGATTTTTAAAAAAATAATACTATTTTCATTCATATTAATATATATGCCAATAATATTTTTTTTATCAATATATATATTAGAAATATTTTATCTTATTAACGTCCGTGTCATGAATATTTCTTTTCAATATTAATATACGTGAATATTTTTACTTTTTAACATTATCCAAGTAACATTACATTGTGATTCATTATTTTTATAAAAAGACTTGAGTTGTAAATATGCTATACATTATTTTTAAAAAATATTTGGACCTTTTATTTTATTTATTTTTATAACATTACTGTATTTTTTTTTATCAATATCAATAACCTGATAATTAAAAAGTCTCCAAATTCATCAAAGCAAACCTCCTTTTTACAAGTAATCACCAGCCTTCACAATTAAAGAGAATAGAATAGATTTTTAAAACCAAGAAATTAAGTAATTAATAATAAAAGAGACTAACATTGCTATCAAACTATTTTAATTTCCGAGCACATCATTATCTAGTGATTCTAGGAAAAAGAATAATTTTTTTGGAAGCTTGCTTCAACTCAATAAATGAATAAATAAAGCATGCACTCCCACCACCTGACCAATCCTTAAAAAATAAATAATAATTTATTCAATCCCCTGGTCTCCTTCTCGCTCCAGACCCATGGGTAGGTCAGAGCTCCAAGTGTTCCATGGCCGTCTACGTTATACTCTGCTCCAAAAAGGAAAAAAGAAAAGTTCACCAGCCTTCTTACTCGCGATCTCTAAAATCACACCAGTTTTTATCACCGACAAGCTCAACCAGGAGTTGGTGTGTCAAAAGTGGCCGTGCAAATCCTCACTGCTGCATGTCTGGCTGGATGTATTATTTTTTTGGGATTAACTTAGCTGCATAAACTAGTTTTTATCCATGATGATTAATTATACGAGATCTAATTAATGATTATATAAATTTTTAGTGATTATTGTAAATAATAAAAAATTTAAATTTAAAATCACAAAAAAAAATAAATTCATGATTTCAAGTTATTATCACTTAACTATTTTTTTTTTATATTTGTAATCAAGAAAAAAAAATTTTATGAATAATTTCCCATATTATTAACTAAAAAACCTAATAGAGGAATCTAACTAAGAATTCATTCTATATAATTAATAAAATTATCATATAATATAATTTTAAAACTTTTGTTTTGGGTTATAAATATATTAAAATATTATTTTTTCGTTATATTACAGTCATCATATATAATTACATTACACATTTGATTTCATTAAATTGCATGGTATAGCAGTGATTTTTTTTACAAAGCATGACACCTCGCTGGAAGTTTTAGTATAGAGCAAAACTTGACATATACTTTAAAAGTATTATTTAACTCTTGCCTTCATTTTAAAGTAAGAAGACACTCTATTCCCACCGAGCTCTTTCATGGGCTCAAAAGCTGCCCTTGAAAATTATAATGGGCCTGGGCTTCCTCACCTTCGTATATTTCCCAGCATCAAAAAATCTTCCCCGCTTTTATTTGCCAAATCCCCTGGCGGGAATCAGACCGCCCCAAGTCCAAAAACCCCGCCAATCACAATCTTACCAATTTAAATACCCAACCCCACTCTATCACTACCCCTCAGTCCCTCACCCCCCTCCCCTTCACTGCCACAGAAGAAATCCTAACCCTAAAAAAGGAAAAGAAAGAAAAAAATGTTGGAGCTAAGGCTGGTACAAGGGTCTCTTCTGAAGAAAGTCTTAGAGGCAATCAAGGACCTGGTCAACGATGCAAACTTTGACTGCTCGTCCTCTGGGTTCTCTCTCCAGGCCATGGATTCCAGCCACGTTGCCCTGGTGGCTCTACTCCTCAGATCGGAGGGTTTCGAGCACTACCGCTGTGACCGTAACACGTCAATGGGCATGAATCTTGGTAACATGTCTAAGATGTTGAAGTGTGCTGGCAATGATGACATCATCACCATTAAGGGTGATGATGGTAGCGATACAGTAACTTTCATGTTTGAAAGTCCCAGTAAGTTATCTTCTTTTTCCCGGATCGGACTTGTTTTGCTTTTCTTTTTGCGGTATTCAGGGCTTAATTGCCCTGTTAGGCTTACATCGGATGGGCTAAGGTTTTTGATATTATATGCAAGCGTTAAGATCTGTTTTGGTTGCTGGAAAAATGATGGTGTGCGAATGAAAAGTTAATTTTGAATCTCCAGTAATTTGATGTTTAAATTGAGTTCTTAATCGATTGATGTATGGTTATGCTTTTGCTTGGTAGCTTCGCCTTGGAAATAAAAGAAAACTGCATCTCAATTATAAAATTAAATTAATTTTGGCTTAGATTTCTGAAATTCTTGAAGAATGTAATTGTGCTTTGAGCAATTGATTTTCTATGAGATACTATTGGGTGCTTGGGCTATAGCTGCATAAGCTTTTACAGCTTCATTTCAAAATGAAAAAAATTCCTCCTGAAAAAATAAATAAATCTCAAACCAAATGGGAGTGACTAATCTTTTTGTGCCTGGACATGGTATAAACCATTACAATTAATTGCCGTTGATTTTTTTTGTATTCTCCTTTTGCATTGAACAATAGCACAAGACAAAATTGCTGATTTTGAGATGAAACTGATGGACATCGATAGCGAGCACCTAGGAATCCCGGAGGCGGAATACCATGCTATTGTTACGATGCCTTCAGCCGAGTTTTCAAGGATTTGTAAAGATCTTTCTAGCATTGGTGATACAGGTACTGTCAAAAAGTCCTCTTGTCACGTCCATGGGCTGCTTTGCTTTATTGTGTGCGCTATGAAAATGTAATGATTTTGATATGTGAATGTAGTTGTGATCTCCGTGACAAAGGAGGGTGTTAAGTTTTCCACAAGAGGTGATATTGGAACTGCAAATATTGTCCTCAGGCAAAATACCACAGTTGATAAGGTATGTTATCAGTGCAAATATCATCCAGTTTTGTTTTGTATGCATCGCAACAATACCATTTCACGAAGATTGCTTATATGTGGGTTGTGATTTTTACAGCCGGAAGATGCCACTGTCATTGAGATGAACGAGCCCGTTTCATTGACATTTGCACTGAGGTACATGAACTCCTTCACGAAGGCAACCCCATTGTCAAACACAGTTAAAATCAGCTTGTCTTCAGAGCTACCTGTTGTGGTTGAGTACAAAATCGCTGAAATGGGATACGTCAGATACTACTTGGCTCCAAAGATAGAAGAGGACGAGGATGAGAATGAGACTAAACCTCAAGTTTAATGTTATTTATTTCCTTGTTCATTGAAATCACTTCGTAGGTTTGGAAATCGTTTCCAGGATGTTTTATCATTTTCATCAACGGCTTTCGTGCATGGCGCCAGTCCCTTCGCTGGCATTAGATGTCTTTAAGAGTTTCTTTTAGCGCTGATTAGTGAGATTTTTAGATGGTTGTGTGATAAGCATTCATTTACATTTTCCAACGTGGGATTATCAGTGGTTTGCGCGTATCTGTGGCTTAGAAAGACTGTTACGTCTCTTCTATTTTTAAGATACCTTGATGCCATGGCATGAGGTTGGAAGCCCAGCAAAGGCCTGGCAAGCCAGTGGTTATGGTTGGTGAGCTATACTATAAAGCACAAATATCAATAGCTATCCTTTCTTGGTAGGAAGAAATGATAAATAATCTGACATAAAATATAAGAGAATCAATCTTTGGAGGCACCGCTCGTCGGCGATGTCTCAATTGCTCCAGCTCCTTTTCTTGGCTTCACCATAAAGGAAAACACCAGTAACAGTGATGCTGTATCCAAATATCCCAGTCACTGATACAGGATTCTGGAAGATCAAAATTGAAATAACCACTGCAACAGCCCCCTTTGCATTACCCAGGACCTAGAAGCAGCTCACATTTCTTAATCTGAATGTAGAGATTACCCTGAATAATTAAAATAAAATCTTTTGCAGCATGATGGCCATTGCTAATGTCATTATTAATATTCATTTCCATCATGGAATTGTCGATGAGAAATTAAGCAACAAAGCTTTACGTAAAATGTTCTGAAAAAACAGAGCATCACACAATTGTATCAGAGTGAAATATTCAAATTCTAATATTTTAATTCTTAAAATGGATTTTTTCTTCCATTTTGAATTCAAATATGATTATTAAAACCTTTTTGAGATGGATTTAATTGATAAATGAAAATAAAATTACCATCCACTTTAACCAAAATCTTGTCAATATTCTAAGAACAAACACTCTGTATATTAAAAAACCAATCTTCAAAAATTTACTATCTCGCCAATGGTGACTGAAACATAACTAATTTAATCTTTAACATAACTGTCTAGGTAGCAGAGTCCGAAAACCTTGGAATGCCGCAAAACTAATCATCATGTATGTAGGCAACCCCTATGATATGATATGCAATGCTGGCTTATGTATATATGCAGTGCAGACGAACAAAATAATTAGCAGGAAAAAAGATAAATAAATTTGGTTATGAATGTTTGGTCGCTTTAAATTTGTATGATCAATATGCTGCTTCTGACAATGAAGCTTAAGTAATTCCAGCGCATATGATTGGAGAAGATTACCTGAAGCGTCAAAGCACTAGTATGCTTAGTGACCAAGAAGTTGGTCAAATTCACAAAATATGCGAGAGAAGAATTGAAGAGCAGATAGAACATGAATTTCGTATCATCCCTTGCAAGGGAAATTGTGATTCCAACGACATCTCTCTCCATAAAAAAAGCTGCGGGAACAAGGACTAAAACTGCTACTGGAGCCATGTACATTAAGAGGTTCATAGAATGAAGTTTTTCCCTGGTAAAACAGTGAAATTATCAGATCATGCCCATTCAATCACTGATATTAGAACAAGAATAAATAGAACAGTTTCAAATCTTGAGATGCAAAATGAAGAGAAATTCATTACCCTTCAGAAGACAGCAAAATCCCTTGAACCACCGACTTTAGCGCCCGTGCTGCTGTAGCACCAATACACATTAAAAACCCAAAAAGATGAAAACTCGGCTCCCCCTTCAATCAAGTAATGAGAAAAAAAAAAAGATCGAATATGTTAATGATTTTTCCATCAGTAAAGGAAACAGAGAATTTTCAAAGAATTATCTAAACCAATTAAAGAGGTTCCCTTAAGAACTTGTTTCAGTAGGCATTATGGCTAAAGAAGAACACCTCAAAGGCTCAAACAGCAACAGGTATCATAAACAGTAACTTTTGAATTCAAACCCGACATAGATCCCCTGTAAAAGATTAAAGTTAACTTGTTGCTGCATGGAGTGCCAGCAGCTAGTTCTCTCCATTGTAAAAATCCAACAAATTAACAATTTCCAATAACCAATAACGATCTCAATGACAGTAACACCAAAAAAAAAAAAAAAAACCCAAAGAGAATAATACAATAAACTACAACAAAAACAACCAAGACTCAATCCCAAACTAATAAATGGATCCTTTGGCGACATTCGGCGAGATCATGCACCAAGACAACAAAAGTATAAAGAAAGAAGAGAAATAAGTTCTCACCCCACTAGCAATGACACAACCAGCGACGACAGGAATGAGAGTAACATAAGTTAGCCAACCTTCCCTTCTAAACGTCAGCAAATATGCAAAAACTGCAGTGAAAAATGGGGTGGTAGCCCCGACGGCCTGATTAAACGACACTGGAAGATATCTAAGAGATACATTGCCAGTCACAACAGAGGAGCAAAATATGACCCCAAGAGCAGAGATCTTCAGAAACTGCCATCTTGATCTTATGGTCTGCAAAGGCACAATCTTGAGCCATGAAATTGCAATGTAACTAAGCAATGAACAAGCCATCATGTGACACAAAGTGAGAAATATCGGATACTTGAATCCATAGTTGCTAAGCAAATATTTGTTCAACAGCAAAACCCCTATATTAGAGGAGTACCATGATGCAATTAGGCAAACGTTGAATAAACGGCTCATTTTTTTTTGGGGGTGGGGGGGGGTGTTTTCTTGAATCTGATGAAGGGTAAGAAAAAAACTCTCAAAAAACGAGTTGGGGTTATCGGTTTTTGTTTCACATGGGTTTTTTTAGGGTTCGAACAAGCTAAACTTAGAGAAAACAGAGAAGAAGAAAAATGCAGATCTAGCTAGAGGAATGGTGATGTGACAGAGAAACAAAGGGTCCGTTTGGTTGAAGAGAAAGAGGGAATGGCTTCGTAAATCAAGAGAGAAGATTTATTACCAGGTTCTCATGACTCTGCTTAATTTCAGGGGTTGAAGATTGATTGTAAAGGGAGTCCTGGAAGTTCTTAAGGAGGCAAAAACTGGGAGAAAGGTTTCTGTTTCTGTTAGTTTGGGTATTGTTTTGTGGCTGAAAAGGTAAGAAGTGTGTTTATTTACTAGTATATTTTGGTTTTGGTAACGGGTAGTTATATTGTCGTTTTGTGCATTTTTATCCATTTAGGCCTCATCCCTTAGGGCCAGGGCTGAGACTTCAGAGTCGAGACTTGAGAGAGTTTTTCCTTTTCAGTATCTGCTCAGGTCGAGGCTGCTAGTTGAACAGTCATATCCACGGTTGTCCTGAAAATTGCCTTTTATATATAAATATATATATTGAAACTTCCTTTAAAATACAATATATCTCCATCTAGTTTTTTAAATTTTTACTAAGTCTGAAAAATACATTTTCAATTTTTTTCACAGTTGTTCTTTATAAAATTCTCACTGTTTTTCAATAAAAAAAACATGAAGAGATCATTTTTTAGTAATATAAACTATTAATTATTATTTTTATATGTTTATATTTAGTCAGTGTCCTACATTTGATTTTCATTATAAATTTAATATAAAAATTTTCTTTTTTAGTTGGCAATATAACTATTGTTCATGGTAATTATTTTAGTTTTAATGAAATAAAATCAATATTCCATAATTAGATTATTAATAATACAAAATATTAAAATGATTACTATGAATTATCATTTTTTTTATGAAAATAGCTATAATTGTGATGTGATGTATTTTTTAAAAAAATAAAATTCATTTTGATCCTAAATAAATAAACATATTCTACAGTTCTTCAAAAGAAAAGTCTGTTTTTCTAAGATCTGCAGCACAAAAAGTCAGAACTTTTATTTTTTTTAAGCAATAGAGCTTGAGGTTTAAGGTTCTTGAGGTGTCATTGTTCTTTCTACTTTTAATAATTATTATGTTTTAATATTTTTTAACATTAATATATCAAAATAATCTAAATATATAAAAAAAATTAATTTTAATTTTTTTTAAAACACGAGCAACAGTGTTTCTGAAAATATTCTTAGAGCAGGCAAGCAAGTTTATTTATTGCAAACGAATTGATAATTAAAAAAAAAAACAAAAATAAAGGTTCAGTGTCGTTGCAGTTCACAAGTTAAATGCAATGATGGATGTTTCTATCCAACAATGACGCAATAATTTCTTTCAAATGATAAAGGCCATATCGTACTCTAAACAACATAAAGCAGTTAACACATCATCTTTCTTTTTTCCACTTTCGAGTGCCAACCTTGAGATTTTATCAGCTTCTACTGGCACTGGATCAAAATCTTTGATTTAACAGCAGGTAATGGATATGCATACAAGCCACTGGGAGTAAATGAACTGGAACAAGTCGATAAAAGGATCTTGTATCATCCGTGAAGCACAAACTGGAGTATAAGGAAATAAAAAGGATAAGAAGGCCATTTGCACTATGGATCGGAAACGAATTTTGTATTTGCAATTACCTGAAACCAAAATCTGTTAAAAACTTTTGCTGTTCCAAGTATGTTTCTCAAATAATCTCCATGCTCTCCAGATAATGGGGTGGGGACACGCTCGCACAAAGCCAGAAGAAAGACTTGCAACATTGCTCTAGAATGCTAGTTGCTCAATACGAAGGGAGTTTCACTTTTCAAGCCACCAACAATGAGAAGTAGATTATGGATGGCGGGGAGATGGAAAACTTTGCAGGACTGATCAGGTTGGCCTCCAATCTTCACCTGCATAAACTACTTGGTCACCCAGTTCTTCCTCAATCTGAAGCAACAGCAAGAAAGTTAGGTCTATTAGGTTCATATCTACCTTGCTATCCATTCAGTTTGTTAAGCCTTTAATGATTAAAATTTTTTTTCTCCAGTTTTATCACGTAATGATTGTAATGAAGGGGGAGCTCATGGATATCATTAACAGAAAAAATAACCTGTGATGTCCGTCTAGGAAAAATAAAAGGGCATGGCGGATCAAAAGAAGAACAATAAATAAAAGGGTCTTGCGGATCAGAAACTTAAGAATAATAAGAAAATAATAGCGGGGTTCACTATAAAGGAGAGAAAACAAAAGACATTGACATTAGGAAAATTGATTACCCCATTAGTGAATAAAGCTTTCATTAATGATCAGGAATTACTCCTTTCTTCCCATTCATCTCGAAGAAGATGGAGAAGGAGAAGAATAAGATCCTTCAAAGTTCAATCATAAAAATTTCATCTAGTGCTAATTGCATACCTTGAGAAGAAGTGCATTGCAACTGGACTCATGTAATGTTCTCTCAATACGTTTTAGATTTGACATCAACAAGTCATCATCCACAGCCTGAAAACAAACCCTTTTATGGCTTCTCATATATATAAAAGCAAGAGATAAACCCAAAAATTCAAGGATTACAGCAAAACGTCACAAGCACACCTGACAAAGTCCAAGTTAAGTACTTTACTTAACCTGCTAATTCCACAACTATATGCACTACCTATTCTTACCCTGATCGTTTACATCCTCCAAAGTCGTTCCCAGTAACAGGATGAAGATAAGCTAAGCACAGAGTCACTACATCCCTGTTTTTTTTTTTTTTTTTTTCCTCGACGACAGNTTTTTTTTCTGATGTCTCTGCCTGATCAATTCATATTGCATGAAGGCACTCAGTATTTTTTAAAAAAAAAATCACGTCTTTTTTTTTTAGAATGAAAGATTTTTCATTTAAAATCTGCTAAATAATAAAGAAGTAACATGCTCAAAAACTGCAATGCACTTCCAATCAATTATCAGGTGATGATTTTTCAAAACAGCACATCAAAAATACTCATTCCTCACATTTACTCCTCGTCTCACAAAAAAGTCCTTGTGATGCAGTGTAACCATGGAAATTAGGATTTCAAATGCAGCAAGCCTTATATGCAAGGAATAATGGATTAAATATTAAACTTAAAAAGACCATAACTGAACGGCTAGATTGTTCCCAGTATGTTAAACACTTGAACAACAATCATTTCCAGATTGCAGATCTTCTCGCATGAAACCTAAGGTTGAATCTTGAACTGACAATCTATGCTCAGTACAAAGGCCATCAGATGACCCCACAAAGATGTCAAAAGGGGCACAACGTAAGGATGTTTAATCAAGTTTGAGGAAATATAAAACAAGCCTACAGTAATGAGGATTCGCAAGTTGATATTTCGAAACCATCTAACTTCAAAAGTACTGGGAGAACCTTTCTCCACGCCGGTTGGATGTGAAAAGCATGGGTTTTAAGTCCACATATTATCAATACACAAATAACTTTCTTGCATGGTTGTCTATTGGGATAAATGGACAAAAGCCACAACATTTCTCTTCCATTTGCAAGAAACCAGGCATATTTGCATGCAACACAGTAGATTCCATCCAGAGTCAACTAGATTCAGAACTATCATCCTGTGTGACAATGTGTCTAAGGTTAACAATTGGTCATTAAAGTTTTATGTTGGTGGAAAGAACTGAAGCAAAGCAAACATGTGATTACACTGATTAAAGACAGGGAAGAAAAGAAAGCATAACCTTGTTTTCTGTTTTGTCCAAGTCTATCATGGCCTGATCAATATGAGACTGAAGTGCGGGGTCCATACCAATCAACGCTTCAGAAATGTTCTCATTAATGTTCTCAGCAGCTCTACTCACACTGTTTCTAGGATACCTTCCTTTATCCCCATCTCGTAGTTCAACAGCTTCATAACTAGGACTGAGTGGTCATTAATCGAAATCACTCACCATACAAGATTTCAATTTTTTTTTTTGAAAATGAAGGGGCTGCGAGGCTCTAGAAATTGAAAAGAAAATAAAGATTGGTGTTGTCCACATGCCAGAAACATCACCGCTAGGAACAGAAGCACGGAAACCGCAAACAAGTCAACTTTTACGAGAGTGCATGTGCTCGTCTAGGTATTCCTGCACCGACATTTCGATTCTTCTTCTTCCTCGACTCTTATACGGAGAGAGAGAGAGAGTCTGAAATTTATGCAACGAGAGAGAGGGAGAAAGGGAAGTCGGAGCTTCCCTGCCCTTGAAAATTAGGAGAAATCTGAGAATTGGTGAAACCTTTTCAAAGTCTAACTGCTTGATTCTTCCTTGTGATGAATTGGTGTAACTATTCAAGCCTAACTAATTTAGGGTTTTCCCCGAGATTCTAAAGGGGTTATCGTTTGATAGCAATTTAGAAACGACGTGTCGGTTACTCTCAAAGATCTTTCAATTTCTCGAACGCTTTTCGCTGATGAACGACCATCTTCTTACACAGGATTAATGGTCAACCATGGTTTGCTGCAGGCATTACAAAAACTAGCTGGATTAATTAAACATGTTAAAGATAGCTACCGGGATTCAAGAGTTTATTAGCAAGTGTTGCCCCATGCCAGCCATCTGTCGTGCAAATATATTTTTGTGTAAGGAAAGGAATACTACAAGGACAGAAGTAGCGTGTACATGTACAAGAGCAGCATGTTTTATCATGTTACGACGAAAGCACTAGATGAACCGGTGAAATGGCTGATAGAACCTAGAAGGCCCTTTGCAGCTCCAAAATGTCTTATTCTATAGACACCGGGGCTGGCAGATTGCGGGATCCTCCATTCTATAGTTGCTTGACTACGAGTACTTAATTTTGAAGGTCTCGACCACTTGAAGCGAAGGCAGAAATCATCATCATCATAAGCTGGGAACCAACTATCCTTTCCTTGGAGGATCTCCACAAGGGAAAATGTGCCTTCTGTCATTAGGTCATTCCTGGGGCAAGCTGACCAGAATACAACTGTGACCGTATCACCTCTTTTGAATGTGGAGTTCTTGGGGACATCAGAGCTGCAATCACCGAAATGTACACCAGGAGGGGTTGCGTCCATTACAACTGGTGTAAGTAAGCTTATTTGTTTATCCAGAAGATCTGGGGGTTGTGGACCAGGCTCAACAGATTGGCCAGTGGCGAGAGCAGTTGCAAGCTTCTTGAACTCCTGGATATAAGCACTGAGAGTGTGCGGACCAAAGAGTGTGGAGGCACCCTGGGAACAACAGCAGTTTCATGAACAAGCGATTATAGAGGTAGAAAATAACGCCAAATAATTCCTTAACGAAAGCCCATGACTGTCAATTTAATCTAGCACGTTTTCCCTTGATAATTCATTCTGACATGGCATGGAATAATGGCATAGAGACCATCCAATACCAGTCATAAGGATGATGCTTGAAAACCTCATGACAGCTTCCAATTTAGAACCAGATGGAAACCTATTTTTGCTAATGAACCAACTTCCCATGCATGTAAAGCTGCCTAATTTATAGCTTTCTGAATGTCAAAACTACATATCTCAGCTATTACATTTCACAGTGATTTTTTTCCTAAGAAAGAAAACGATTCATGCATCTGTCATTAATTATTCACTTACCTCATATCTCTGCACCTCATACTCTTCGAAAGTGGTCACATACTGTGAATAGGTATTAGTCAATCCTGCTATAACAACGTGAATATTACTATTAAACTCACTATTCCCAGAACTCATGAGCACTGTCTTGACAGCATCTCTAAGACGCCTCCCAGCCATTGTTGTAAATTCTGTTTGAAACAATCATGCAGAAAAGCCATGAACTCATAAAATCATTTCATCTCATCGAAGCATAAAATCATAGAAACAATGCATGGAAAGTAAATTTGAAAAAAAATCATCATCAACCAAGTTAAATAGCCCACCAAATCAAAACAAAGAAAGAATGACTCCTAGCATGTTTAATGCCAGAATAATGTTCCTACACCAATCAGAATGCAAAGAAGAGTTAGGGAACTAAAGATTTGGCACACGCTGCACTATGAACTCTGCCTGTTTGGCACTTGCCAGGGCTGGCCCCTTCTCAACATGAAATTGGACTAGCCTGAAGCAAAATGTAGTTTTATATATTCCGCGGGTATTTCTTTTGCATGGTGTAATTTCAACCCGCCATGCAACCTGTCCATTTACACAAGTTCATTTGAGCCCGACCAGACTTTTTGATAACAAAAGGTTGGACATTACTGGGGATGACTAGACATCATCCATCCCAGCCTGAGCAACCACCTTAGCAGTGTGCTCATCACCACCATTAGGAGAAATGCAAAAAACCTGTTCTTAGCATTTTCTATAATTCATGGCTATAATATTAGCAGTTTCTTCATCCATTCAATTTCAGAGCTTAGTTTGATTGTAAAACATGAATCTGCAAATAGAACCATTAGCCTTACATGAAAGGTAAAAGAAAGAAGCAATGAAAGGTACCTCCAGGTACACTGAGGATGACTAACTGCCCGATACGGAGAATTTGAATTGGAAGTATTGAAGGCTGCATGATCCATGAACAATCAGTTTGGTCAGTTGTAAAGTAACAGTGGTTCCAAAATCATCTGCATGAAAATAGTGTCACTAATAGGAATTCTAGACAAGAAAAAAAGGTATTTTTTTCTCTTTACACGAATGGGCAAACATTAGCATTCCTATCAGTAGAAAAATATTTACAGACAAAATAGGCAGACATGCCATGCCAGAAGACCTCAACGATCTTTAAAAACTTTGAATCATGAAAAACAAACTATCTTTGAAAAAAGAAGAAGGAATGCTGCATGTAAGATTGAAGGAATCCTTTGACGGAACGTTATTTGGGTAACATCCAATGTGTGATGCCATCACATTATTTTAAGGTGTGATTGAGACTTCATGGACATGAATTAAGGAATTCTTTGTGTTTATTAGAATGGCATCAACCAAAAATATTCAGCATAGCTGGGAAAAAAACTTGGATTACACTATGTGCAAATTGATGAAGCAAAACACTTGTTTCAGTTCCAAATCATTTGTACATTGATTCCATGTTCAATTCCAAAATAAAAGACAAGAAACTGAAAAAACCCTTAGGAAAAGATAATCAAGTTATTTTGATAACACCATGCCATTCTCGTAGTTAGCACAACACCAACCAGTCAATCTGTGCACACATGTGAACAAGCATAGAGGTTGCTACTAGAATGTCCAGAATCAAGAAATTCTACCCATTATTGCTAATTGACGAGGCCATACAGTAAACTATACCCAATCCCAGTTTTTGATTTCTTTGATGTGAGAGACAGAATTTGAACGCTCAATCTACAACACTGAACATAAATCAACAGGCAGAAATTCCATTTCATAAAAAAATAAAAGAAACAAATTAGGACTAGAACTGAATCAAAAGTTTACCTGATCCAGCTATTAAGTTACTTATCTTAAGTTTTTTTATGATGAAGTTTTGGAGCAAATACAGCATCAACTTGGTTAGAAACTTCTGAAAATAACCACATTCTACTAGTGTAAGATGTAAAAAAAAAGAAAGCAACTCACTGCCCAATCATATGGTTTCTTCATTTCACCAGTATCAAGCAAGATAGGCTTTGGATGCTGACAATCAACTCGTTCCTTTCCTGGTGTTTTTAAGAAGTTGCGCACAAGTCTCCAGAAGGCATTTCCCTGATATAACATGACAGCAAACAACAATCAAGAGAAATAGGCAGCCACTGAATATCATGACAGAATACAATGATAGAAGGCATAAATATTACAATCATAGGTTACCTCGTCATCTCCTTGCTTGAAATCAAAAGCTCCAGGTCCATCTGTTGTTCCTGCAGCAAATGCAAAACCCATTGCAGCAGGACATGTTTTAACTACATCAGAACCTCCTCCCTGTTTAGGAAGTGTCACTTCCAGCTGGGAGAAGTCTACAAAAGAGTGGCGATGATCAATCTTTCCATTTAATTTCTCAGATGCTGTGTTGAAAAGATCCACAGCTTTTCTGAATTGCCTCTCTCCAATAATACGGGTACTTTCAAATTCATCAGGATAACTGCAAGGTTAGGTTCAAAAAACAAATTAGCATTCTAACAGGGTCAAAGGCAAGTGTTTTACTATCAAAAGCATGGGATGGCACAAGATTCAGTACCCTGGTCCTCGGCCATAGCACAACTCGTTCTTCCCACCACAGGTACTGTGATTGAAGTCACAAGGTAGTCCAGTGTCTATACAGAAAGTTCCAAGCACATTGGGGCTAACATCACCACAGTTTGATTGACAAAATGCAGATACAAATCCGGGTTTGTCAGCTTGCCTGAGAGCATTCCTGACACTCTTTGCAATGCTAAGAATCTTGGTTGCTGGTTGACCAGAAGAAGACTGGAAGGATGCTGCGAGCTCTAGTAGCTCATGGTCTGCAATGGACAGTTAGCAAAAGTAAATGGACGAAGCCATTTATCCCTTTTCATATTATTCTAATCTAGTGAACAAAAAGCAGAACATTTGTTGCCATGCTATAGTTCTCATATCCTTCAAATTCCCTGTCGCAGCTGTGCAACCTGACAGCAGGCTGGATCTGGTCACAAGATATCAGATCCAAGATGCATACTCTATAGTTGTAAGTAATTGAAAGACTTCAAGTGGTCCAGTGTTATCACTTATTTTGATTTTTCTTTTGTATAAAGCACTGATTCTTTTTTCAATAGCAACTTAACCTGATTATAGGGTAGAAATTCAGGCATCTGACAAGCACAGAGCTGGTGATGAGGTTAGTTAACTGAATGGGAACCCAGTATCATCTTATTAATTTTTTCCGGAAATAAAAAGGACAGTGAGAACTGCAATATGAATAAACTGCTATGGTATAATGTTTTCCATTAATTATATTTGTTTCATTGTATATTTTAATCAAGAAATTTTTATCCTTAAAGATAATGTGATTACATTGAATTATACAATTCTAAAATCCATAAGCTTCATGCACTTTTTTAGTGTCATATGACAAGACAGGCTTCTGCATAACATGTTGAGTTAAACTCACATGGAAGAGAATTGTGCACTTGTTTATGGGAAGACTAAAAACTCTAGCAGCTAATATAAAGTGCTTGTCTGAAACCTTAAACCAAATAGGTTGGTAACTATCTTTTTACAAATTACTCCACCTTGACTGAAAACAAAAAGGGGGAAAGCAACTTACGATTTTCATCCAAGTCTGGGATAATATTTGAGATTCTTCGAGGGATTCCATCAACTACACTTTCATCAGAATATGAGTTTCCCATACCATTCTGCTGAAACCAGTCTTCCATAAATCGCGCTGCTGCCCCCTTGTTATCCCCACTTATCAAAGAGTTTGTACGGCTCATAGAAGTTCCATGGGTTGCAAACCAATTGAAGCTACCCACTGGGCCCCACTCGGTATCTACAAACTTCAAAAGGGTCATTTCTGTGTCAACATCGTACTTGTATTTGCTGCGCTCTTCTGCAGGATTATTAAGATATGCACTAGGGCTGCGATTTGCTCCAGCATCTAAGATCTCTCCTGTAAGTATGAAGACGAAACCTCTCTAACTTGATATTAAGCAATATGACAGCCACACCATGGCCCTTACCAATAAAAGAACGTGAAAAATAACAACTTTTGCAAAGAGATCACAGAGGCATGGGTGCAAAACAGCACATGGTACATCTACAAAGGCAACAACAAGAAGTATATGGATTCCAGGTTCTAATCCAACTATCGATTAAAAGTATAGCACAGGCTAAAATGAAACCTGATGAAGGAAATATGAAGCTCTTTAGATGTAGATGGTTATCATTTTCCCAGAATGCCACAAAATTGAAAGTCTAAGATTTGTTAGGCCTTTCCCAAAAACTGCCTCTATGAAAGATAACCAATGAAATAGAAATAAGAATCCGCAAAAAAAAGTTTCTAAGACCAAGATGGTAACTTGTAAAACTACTGATACGATACATTAATGAAAAACCAAGGTCATAACACGAATCACCCATTAGCAAAATTCAAAAGCCAAGCAAGCACTTTTCCAGCATTTTAAATGACATTCCCTTTACCCATGAGCAAATTCATAGTCCGCAAAAATCATATATGTTCCCTTACCCTTCTTCACAAAAATCGATCCAGGATGGAGATTTTCATGAGCTTGAATTATGCATTTCTCAATGCCATCAACAAGTGCATCGAATGATTGACGCACAAATCCAAGAGATGTCACAATGTACACAACATACTGAAGATAGCCCCCAGGACCAGCATGAGAGTGAATGCCACTGATAGCAACATTATTCTCAGTATAAAGGTCCCCATACCTGCAATACAGGCAAAAAGACTCTTTTAACTTTTACACTTTACTAACATCAAAACATAGCTCAAATGATCATAATCAAAATGCAGAAATGAGAACTACCTTGCCTTCAACCTCTCAATAACTTTAATAGTGACAAGTTGAGAGGCCATACAAGCATCAAGATTAACAAACACAACACGGTTCCCTTTAGGCTCGGCCACAATAAAAGCACGAGCACGCAACCTGAAGTGCACCCCAGAAGCAATCTGGTCTGTGTTAGCATAACCCATCATGTTAACATCAGCAGCTGGTCCAGTGATGTCATAGCTTCCAAGCCCAATTAAGTAGTTGGGATCAGATAACACTACTCTACTATTTAGCAGCAAGAGCACCAAAGAAATCAAGAGCCAAAATGGTCTTCGAAGATAAAGATTAAACGCGGAAAACAGCTCCATCTTGACACTAACAAGAGGAATGGAAGAGCCAATGATCAATTCATTCTCGTCGTTATCCCTGCAAGAAAGACACGTGGTCAATTATAGAGTAACAAAAGACAGCAAGATTTGGAGAAGACTGGAAGTGTACCGGGATTTGTGAAGCGAGGTTGTTAGAAGGAGAAGAGGGGCATGGCATGTGAATGTTTTGAAGAGAGAGCGAGCCTACCATCTATTCTTATTTTAATGGGGTCAAAGCAAAGAACGTGCGTTTCGGTTTGGTTACGGTGAAGTGAAGGGAAGGGAAGGGAAGACACAAGCCGGACAGCGATGGCTTGTCGTCAGTTCCTATTACTGTTTCCTTGTTTATGCTGAAGAGTTCTCCAAAATCCAAAGTGCTTGATGGATTCATGAAGATTCCGTGCTGCTTTCTGTTGAGATTATATGCATATAAAACATGCCGTCATGTGGATATGGGTCTTGGATCCTCCCATTTCCATCCTTTGGATGCATGGGCGATAAAGGGTTATCGTTTTATTTTTTATTTTTGTAATCAAAGAATTATTCACTTCTTTTTTTTCTATTTATTAAAAAAGCTTTTTTGATAAGTTAAGATTAAAAATAAATTTTAAAAAATAAAAGATATTATTTTAAATGAAAAATATTTTAAAAATAAAATTATATACATGACTGAAGTCACAGTTTTTTCACAACTGCTTGGAGCATCCACGGTCTACATTGACTGGGTCATCTTTATACCTACCATTAAATAAAAATGGCTGTATATTTTCACATTGCTTTTAGACAAAAAAAAAAAAAAAAAAAAAAAAAAAATATTACAAAAAATAAAAACACAAAAGAAACTGAAAAAAACCATATGAGAAAAAAATGTATCAATTCATAGTGTTTTGTGAGAAAAAACTTATATTTACTTGTAATTGCAATTATTAATTAGCTTAATATTTTAAAAAATAAAATTGATAAAGATAACTTTAGAAAAAATACATAACAAAACCAAAAAAAACCATATGGAAAAAAACACTATAGCAATCTACAGTAATTTATGAGGAAAGTNAATTTATAAATATATAAAAAAATATTATTTTAATATATTTTTAAATAAAAAAAACTTTAAAAAATTGATATCAAATAATTACCCTAGAAAACGTGGTATAGATTGTTTTAATTTACCTTCCAAGGAAGAAACCGCCTACATATATAGTATTATAGATGGTGCAAAGAGACATGATAGATCCTTGCCGACATAGCGTGGCAGGCAGGCAGCTAACTCCTTCCAAATCGTAAAGGCATTGTTGCATTGACAGGCATGCTTTTTTCTTTTTGTGATGACAGGCCATTTTGTTTCAAGCTCATTGCACGATAGATACCTGTCTGTCTATTGTTTCCTACTGTTTTTGAATTGATTTTTAAGATCTGAAGTTAAATTATTGCTATGTTTAGGCTCCATCTTTACCGTGATTCGATAATTCATCATGAGATTCATTGAGAAGAGACCTGTGAACTTCCCCTCATCGTACAAAAACTTACCCTCGAATACCAAATTACTGTTAAAAAAACAAGATCAACTTAGTTGTCTGCCATGAAAGCTCAAGGCAGTTCAAAAAGCTGTTAAAAAATAAGTATGTTAATATTGTTCGAGGCTTGGAACATCTAGATTGAGTCTATATTAAATTAACCTCTTGCAGTATAATACCTTTGCAAACATCCTTGCAAGCAAAATTGTGGTTCAAGACCAAGATTCAAAGGATAAATTTAACACTGCAATGCCTTAAAATGCTTATCTGGATCATTGGCAATGGTCAGATTTGGCATCTTTTAGCTGTTAGGGATGAAGACATCGGTCAGAGCAGATTCTGATGCAAAAGAAGCTACCATAAGATGAAAAGCCCGCAGAAATAGACAGGAAAAAGAAAAGGGGATAAACTAGAGGAATTGGATATACTTATCACGTACAGAAACATGTACATCCTTATCAGTCTTGACACGTTAAAGAAAAACACAGATTCATCTTACTTTGCCATAGAGATGAACAAGTGGTGGTTGTGGAAAGCAGGTTAGTGAACCAGTCATGTGCCATGATGATGCTGTGGACGCCATAGCAGTCTGGCAATATTCTCTAGTTTTTGTTAATGAAGGAATATTGTGTTAATAAGTGGAGATAAATAATGTTTCACCATATCCAAGTGAAATTATCTAACTTTCTACTTTGTACATGGTGGACGACACAAATAATCACATAAATCATGTCATATATATATATATATATATGCTCCATAAAGAGCCGTGGATATGTATGTGAAAAACACAAAAAAAAACAGAAAAGAAGAGAGAGCTTGAGTGTAGAGTTGAGTTAAGAAGAGTTTTCTCCTCCTTTTTTTGAGTGATTAATACAAATCAGTAGCTCCGTAGAGTAGGCAAGTTGTCAAACCATGTAAATTTATATATGTTTGATGCTTGAATATCCCAACAACTGGTATTAAAGCTTGTTCTTGAAAAAGAGGGTGTTTGATCTAAATTCAAAAATCAAAGTTCTCAAAACATGTTTTTGAACATACCACCGTGTAGGGGAGGAAGAGACAAATCCACTAGTGAAAACCCGGTGAAGAATTGACATTCTACATACTCGCACGCGCCAACACGCACTGATGACAACATTGCCCATACGTACCGACACGCCACATGCACTCCATGCATCTTTTTTGCCCGAATCTCTACAACTGAATCAGGTTGACTTGACACATTAGTAAACAATCAGCAACAATTCTACACACCTATCAGCCACGTCACTATTTGCATTAGCAAAGACACGTCAGATAAAAAAAACGTGGATCTGTCATGTCATTAGTATGGGCCCGTTTTGCTAATGTGTCCAATATGTCATCATATCCACATCAGCATATTGAGTTTTGATTCAGTGCAATGCAGACATTATTTCTTCTGACACGTGGCTTTATCTGCAGTGTCTAGTGATCCAAAAATTTAATTAATAAAATCTGAGCCATCCAAAGTCTGATTTTGGTGATTTTAATGTCGTTGCTAATATTTTTGGTCATTCCAGACACATCTATAAGGTCAGATTTGGAAGATTTAAATCCGAGATATATTAAAAATGACAGTTGAAATAAAGGCTGTTGGAATTGAAAAATTTGATGGAACATATTTTGGATATTGAAAAATACAAATTAAAGATTATCTATATGGGAAGAAACTTTATCTTTCTTTGTTGGGGAGCAAACTAGAAAATATGTCAAAAAAACATTGTCAAATGCTTGATAAATAGGTTTCAGGTATTATCCAGTTATCCTTGTTAAGAAGAGTTGCTCATAATGTTACAAAAAAAAAAACGTTCACTGCAAGATTGATGGAAGCCTTGTCTGAGATATATAAAAAGCCCTTAGCAAATAATAAAATACACTTAATAAAGAAACTGTTCAACCTAAAGATGACAAAAAGCACCTCTGTTACACAACATCTAAACAACTTCAATACCATCACAAATCAATTGTCATCTGTTGAGATTGAGTTTGATGATAAGATCTGTGCATTCATTTTGCTAGCTTTACTTCCAAGTAGTTAGAAAGGTATTGGAACCTCTAATGGTATGTCAAACAAGTATAGTATAAACTCTTATTATTCAATTGGAAACCACATATAAAGGAGGTTTCAATCAGATTATAGATTGTTAACATGATTACATTAGTCATCTTATTCAATTAATGCTAATACTTGTAAATTTCATCAAGCATTCATGATTATAACTTATGTTAACAACAAATCAAGTTCCTTTCATAGCTCAGGTGTCGGTTATACCATACAGTATGGGCTATGAAAGTGCCAAGCATTTGTTGTACCAATTGTTATACAACATAAATCAAGATTAATCATTTAACAAGTAAAGTATTAAAAAGTGAACAAGATAACAAATATAAAACATGTTAGTATCAAACATTAAAGTCCGTATTAAGTTTATACCATACTTATTCTTACACCATTAGTGTAACCTTTTCACCTTGACATAATTAACTTAGCTAGACATAATGAAAGAAAGAAAAATAGATAAACAAAATAAAAACATAAATAAGATAAGAGTTAATAAAGCAAAGGAAAGGAAATGAAAGACATAAACTTGATATTAATGAAAACGAAGCATAAAGAATACAAAGAGAGAAAACAAGAGCATGATCTTGATCTGGACACCAAGATGCCTAAATTCATGGCAAATGCCTCCTTTTATAGGTCAAAATTGGAAACTATTGATTTGATGACTAATTGATGAGTAGGTGGCCAACCCTTGACTTGGTGACAATCCTTATCTTCTCTTGTCTGCCTAAAACATCATTGATGACATCAAAATTAGAGCCACTTGAAAACATAAAAGTTCTAGCCAATTGTCTCAGCTTTTTTGTGTAAAACATTTAGCTTATTTCGACTTCTAGAACTCCAGATATGGCCAAAATACTGAAAAGTGCTCGGGTTAGAGGACATATTCGGACTTTCTTGTTGTTGCAACAATTTGGACTTGAAAATGACCTTTTTAGATCTTGGGCTCTATATGAAAGTTGTAAGCCTATGTCTTAACTTTCCATCCATATAAAGTAGACCTAAATATGAGATCTATATCTCCAGATATGACCCAATTACCGAACAGTGTTTCGGTTTAGATTGCACCGACATCTCTTTTTTAAGTTTGATTATTTCTTTGCCTTTGCAAATAAAGTTCTTAAAGTCATCAATCAATCCTTTCATTTATGTGATAGGCCTATATTTAAAATGGATATTTACCACAAATTAAAGGTATCTTATATTATTAGATAGATTATTATAAAACGTACTTTAGTTAAGGAGTTATTGATACTTCAAGTGCAAAATAATGATATAAAACCATGATAAAAATGCATTTTGAGTACTAATCAGGTATGAGAACAGTTGTAAGTAACTTAGCCAGAAAATCCAAACTAAAATATGATGACATTCGAGACTTGATTTTAGTTGAAGAAATGTGAAGGAAAGACTTAGATGAAAGCTCAAGTTCAAGTTCAGCTCTCAACATTAACACTTGAAGGAGAAGACAGGATAAAAGCTTATCCAGAAGCATATCAAAATCAAGATACACAAGTAAAAGCAAGTCTGGACCCAGAAAGCAAGTTGAATGTTGGAATTATGGCAAACCTGGTCATTTCATGAGAAATTGTATAAAACCAAAAAAATCTGAGCTGACTTTAGAAACGCTACAACAGATAAGGTACAAGAGGCTTTGATTCTTATTATATGAAGTCCAATTGATGATTGAGTCCTTGATTCTAGTGCTTCATTCCATTAAACACTACACCATGAAATGATGCAAAACTATGTTTCTGGAGATCTCGGTGTAGTCTATCTGGCTGATAAACAATCAATGGATATTGCGGGTATAAGAGATGTGCAAATCAAGATAATGAATAAATTTATATGGAACTTGTAAAATGTAAGGCATGTTCTTAGACTAAAGAAGAAGTTGATCTCAGTTGGACAATTTAATAATAGTGATCATTCATTTCTTTTTTTTAGGTATATGAAAGGTATCAAAATAAGCAATGGTTTTAGCTCGTGGAAAGAAAACTAACACCCTATATATGACCTCAAGATCTATAGATATAATTGCCTCTACTGAAGCTAAAAATCAAGCACAACTATAACACTGTAGACTCATCCATATGAGTCAAAAGGGGTTGAAGATACTTCAGTCAAAAGAAAAGCTACTAGAGTTAAAAAAATATTGATCTAAACATTTATAAAAGCTATGTTCTTGAAAAACAGAAGAAATTTAGTTTCTTAAAGGTTGGCAGGACCTTAAGATCAAGAAAGCTAGAACTAGTACACTCAGATTTATGGGGACCGACTTTAGTAGCATCTCTTTGATGTTCTTGATACTATGTGACTTTCATTGATGACTTCAACAGGAAGATATAAGTCTACTTTCTAAAAAATAAATCTGATGTGTTTGAAAAATTCAAGAAATGGAAAGATATCGTTAAGATTGGATCGGGTCTAAAGTTGAAATACTTAAGATCTAATAATGAAGAAGAATACATTGATGGAGATTTCAAAGAGTATTACGTTGTCCAAGGTATCAGAATGGAAAAGACCATTTCAAGCACACCACAATATAATGACATTGTTAAACGGATGAACATGACCATCAATGAATGAGCTAGAAGCATGAGGTTGCATTTTAGGTTATCTCAAACATTTTGGGTTGATGCAGTTCATTCTGTAATTTACTTGATTAACTATGGACCATCAGTTTCTTTAGAGTTCAGACTGCCCGATACAATATGGAGAGGAAAAGAAGTACAACTCTCTCATTTAAAGGTCTTTAGGTGTGTTTCTTATGTGCATATAGATTCTAATACTTACAATAAGCTAGATGCCAAATCCAATAAATATTTCTTCATTGGCTATGAAGATCAGGAATTTGGATTTTGATTTGGGATGATTAGAACAAAATAATTATCAAAAGCAGGAACATGATCTTCAACGAGAAAGTTTTGTACAAAGACTGATCAAGTATAGAAACAGATGCAACTAATTTAGATACAAGTCCATAAAAGTCTGAAGTCATCAGATTAGAAGGGCTTCCTGATGTTACTGAGCAGAATAAAACTCAAGAGTCTTTACAAGAAGATTCAAGCACATCTGTAACCACTACTGCACAAGAAGATGTAGAGCCAAGTGAACTAACTATTTATGTTTGTAGGTTTTCAAAGACTGTAAAGCCTCCACAACAATTCACACTTCTACTAAATTATACTTTACTAACAGATGGTGGTGAACCATTAACTTATAAAAAATCCTTACAAGATGGAAACTCAAGCAAGTGGAAGTTAGCCATGAAAAATAAGATGGAGTCGTTGTTGAATAACAAGACTTGGGAGCTAACCAAATTACTTGAAGGAAAAAAGGTTTTGTAAAACAAGTGGGTTTACATAGTAAAGACTGAGCATAACAGAAGCAAACGGTTCAAGGCAAGACTTTTTGCAAAAGGGTTTCAATAAAAGAAAGAGATTGACTACTCTGTGATATTTTCTCCAGTTGTGAAGCTCACAACAATCAGAGTTGTTCTGGGGATAGTAACTGCATAAAATTTACATCTTAAACAATTAGATGTAAAAACATCATTTCTTCATAGTGAACTAGAGGAAAACATTTACATGCAACAACCAGAGGGGTTTGCAATATAAGGAAAGGAGAACTAAGTCTGTAAGCTAAGAAAAAGCCTATATGGTTTAAAGCAAGCTCTAAGACAGTGGTACAAGAAGTTTGACAACTTCATGTGTAGTTTGGGATACTCTAGATGTCAGGTTAATCATTGTTACTATGTCAAACATTTTGACAACTCCTATATCATTCTACTATTATATGTAGATGATATATTTATTGCAGGATCCAACATGAAAGAGATTGTCAAGTTAAAACAACAGTTGACAAAACAGTTTGAAATGAAAGATTTGGGAGCTGCTCATCAAATACTTAGCATGAGAATCATCAGAGATAAAGACAAAGGCATACTAAAGCTTTCACAAATAGAGTATGTCAAGAAAGTTCTCAACAGGTTTAGTGTGGATAATGCTAAACCAGTAAGTACATCTCTAAGGAATCATTTCAAGCTCAGTAGAGACTAGTTACCAAAAACTAAGCTAGAATGTGGATATATAGATAAGATTTTATACACCTCAGCTATCAGCTCTTCGATGTATACTATAGTTTATATTAGACTAGATATTGCCTATGTAGTAGGAGTTGCAAGCCAATATATAAGCAATCCTGGAAAGCAACATTGGAAGGTGGTGAAATGGATTATGAGGTATTTAAAAGGTCATCGAAGACATGTCTTATCTTCACAACTGATAGTTTAAAACTTGAAGGTTTTGTAGACGTTGATCTAGTAGGAGATGTTGATATTAGAAAGAGTATTACATGATATATATACACTCTAGGAGGCACTATTATTTCTTGGAGTTCTACCTTGCAAAAGATAGTCACTCTTTTAATGACAAAAGCTGAATATGTTGTAGTCTCAAAATTTGCAAAAGAGATAGTATGGCTACAAAGTTTCTTAAAGGAATTGGACAAGATGAATGGAAATGGTACTTTATATAGCGACAGTCAGAGTACAATCTTCCTTACAAAGAATCCAACATTTCACTCTAAGACTAAGCATATTCAGATCAAATATCACTTCATTCAATAATTGCTAGACGATGAACAACTACTACTAGAAAAGATCTATGAAGCGAGAATCCAGCTGACATGTTAACTAAATGAGTTATATTTGATAAACTAAAGTTGTGTACAACTTTAGTTGGTCTTCAAGGATAAAAGGTAATTTAATTATTTGTCTCCAGGTGGGAGATTGTTGATAAGTGGAGACAAACAATGTCCTACCATATGCAACTGGAAATGCTTAACCTCCCACTTTGCACATGGTGGAGGAAACAAATAGTGGTATAAATTATGGCATAATATATGCCTCTTCCCTCCCATTTGTGTATATATATATATATATATGCTTAGTGAAGAGCTGCAGATGTGTGTGTAGAAACACAGAGAGAATAGAAGAGAAGAGAAAGCTTGAGTGTAGAGTTGAGTTGAAAAGAATTTTTTTTTTTTGTTTGTATTGTTTCTTTGAGTGATTAATACAATCCAGTAGTTCCGTAGAGTAGACAAGTTGTCAAATCATGTAAATTTATGTGTGTTTGAATATTTAAATGTCCAATATATTGGCCAAGGGTTAAGGGTTATTTGCAGATCGATAAAGGAAGCTACCAAAGGTGTGAAACGTGCAACACCATGATATTCTGGGGAGATCATTCACTGAAACAGAGAAATCCATATCGTAGTTATATTCGGATTGTCATAAGACGATGTACTTATAACACAGACAACTCGATATCCCATGGATTCTGCATTCTCTGTCGCAGGTAGTGCTACAAGTAAATGAACGGTATGGCAGCAATGTAAAGTTTCTAGCCCCTGAGGCTTGGGTTATAGCTTCCTATTGTTGACAACAATAACTAGAAAGGGAAGAGATAATATATCTTGTGTTCTGGCTGTAGCACTACAGAGAAGTTTCAGGACAATAACAACACAGTATTGGCTGCGAAGTTTTAAAAAACAGTAGAAAAACACAGATTATTTCCCAGTTTTGAAATTCCTTCGTATAAAAAAACCTGATTGTGCTCAGTAAATGAACTAGAAATTTATTAAGAATAGGAAATGACAATTTGGAGGAGATAACGTTGCCTTGCAATTTAATTGGAATTTTAAACAATTTCCAGGTAAGAGATTCAGGTTATCTGATCTGAAATTATCACCAAATATGTTTTACATACACTGAGTACCAAGACATCGATGTTGTGGATTTCCACAGGCATAGTAATGTTTCCGGTTTTTATGGTTGAAGGTATTTGTTATTGACTGACCCCCAATTCAGAGATAAAAGAAGCTGTCATGCACGAGACGTTCGTGACACGAAATTTGCAGGGAATCGAATATTAAAACAACTCCTATTTCGAATCTATTTAGTCGAGGAGGTGGTGCAAGTCACCCCAAGGGACAACTCATTGTTACGAGGGAGCTTGATGATTACATTTCATGATGCTGCCATTCAATTAACTAATGATTTGTTATGAAAAGCTTACAAAATATTCCAGGCCAACTTAAAATACTGTTTGTGACTTCATCATAGATTGCAGAAAGAGGGAACGCTGAATAGATATTTAGAACTTTCAAAAGAACTGTTTCCTCGGAAAGGGGTAATTTCTAGTGTATGCTTTGCCACCAAGTGAGAGCTTCATTCGGTGTGGTTCGATATACTCTCTGCCTACCAATTTGGATCTATAAGCCCTTTCTAAATTGTGTTTCTAGGCAATTATACGACCAAGTAGCGAGTCAAGAAAGAACAACTATAGTTTAGGTATTATGAAGCGAAAGCAGTACCTTAATATTTCAAATTACATGAAAGACTTGAGAATCAATGATACTCCTAAACATGACAGACTATTTAACACGATAACAAAAAACAAGGTTCAACATGATTAGAAAATATACTTGATCAATTAACCACACAGATGTCGTCAAGATTATTCTTTCAGAACATTGGAAATGAAGACATCTTTTGGCATCTTACTTATGAAGGTATCAGTAAGAGCAGATTCAGATACAAAAGAAGCTGCTAAGAGACGGGAAGCCTGCAGCAGAAAAAGAAAATGCCCATCAAACCAATATTCCTGTTTGAAGACTGTTATGATGCGAATTTTAACAAATTCCATTAACAAAAAAGGATCTTAGAAGAACAGGCAAAATAGTTTTTACGCCACTTCTATTATATAAATCTGTTTGGTTGAATAAATAGAATAAAAAATAATAAACTTACAGTTCTGAAGACAAAATTAACATAGACATAAGCATGAAATTGAGAGGCCTGATTTTTCTTAAAAGCTTTATAATTAACTATTAAATATCATGGCTAATAAGAGAGTGCAGAAATCAGTTAGTTTGACTTACCTCTTCTCTGCCTACTTGAACCTCGCAGACATGGATGTCATTCAAAGGTATCTTCGATTTTTCCAGTAAAGATAGTTCTGAGGCAGGCGATATTGGTGTAACAACAAGATCGTCACTTACTGTGAACATCGCAGGATCTAGCAAAAATCCATCACCTTCAGTGCCCTCTTTGTAGGATGATTTGGGATCCATCATAGTTAAAAGTGTGGGTGTATGACCAAGATGACATATTTTTTCAGTTACTTTTACATTCAGATAAGAAGAAAATGGGGAATTAGAATTCCGATTATAGTAGTACTGCAGGTTATGAGCAGCTTCTTTAACACCTAGTGGCTGGTTCTTATAGCCAGAACCAGGTGCAATCCTAGGATTTAGGAGAATCTCTTTAATGTCATTTGACTTGAGGTTTTTCGTAGCATCGAGATCACTGACACTGTCATATAGGTGGTGGATGCATCCTTTTGATTGTCCACCATGCCTTCCATTTATCAAATACCCAAGTGGAATGGTGAGAAAACTAAAAAGCAAATCAACAAAATCTTTTGACGCTTCTGCGTAACATACCACTTTCTTGGATTTGCAAACCACAAGCCTAACAGACGTCTCACCATTTCTTTCTGATTGATGCTCTAGAATTTCATGCACAAGAGACATTCTTTGAAGGGAATCTTCATTTATTAACCCGGGAACTTGCTTACGAGCAAGCAAAACTTCGGTCAGAGGTGTCCTTGATACCAATGAGCACTGCAGCAATTCCAAGATCTAAAACAAAGACATTAAAATGGGTACCTGTACATAGATAGCACAAGGCTAGACAATACTGCAACAGCTCATATATTAGATCATACCTCTGTTACTCCAATGTCAAAAATCCTCTCCTCGATGTTACTTGTATCCATGACTCCAAGCTCTGTAAGAAGAGAAATGCTTGCTGAAGTTGATGCTGGCATCACTTGAAAGTTGTCACTTACAACAAATCGGGCCAGTTCTTTAACAAACACTCCACGATTTCTTTCGTCAGATCCACTATTTGATGGAGCCGGATACGGTAGATTCAAAATACGGCCCATGGGACGTCCACAACCACAATAAAGATTTTTGTGATGACTCCACAACTTGTAGCCAGAAAGCGTACATTCGGAACTCTCGCAACCAAAGATACTTGAAGTATCAATGCCATCAATTTTCAGTTTTAGGCTGTTACAATAAGCTGCAGCGGCATTATGAGGATGTAGCAACATGTCCTTGCATGCTTTAGTCCGGAAATACCTAAAATCTATATTTTCAACACTTTTATACAAGTTGTTGATGCAAACAATCCCATTTGTCGGCGACAGATTACTGATGAGATGGGTGATTGTTCCCATGGGCATTGTCAAAAAACTGAAAAGGATGTCAACAAAGAACTCGTCAGATTCAACAAATACGACTCTGTTGCTCTTCTTGTCCACAGATGCCTTCAAGCTAATGGTTGCCATGGATTGAGATGAAATGGTGTTCAAGCTAGTCGAGAGGTTGTACTTGTTGGTACAAATTCTGGGCAACAGCTCCGATACGAATTGTTGGCTATGGACCCTGGGCAACAATGGTGAGTAAATAAAACACAGTAGTCTTTTATTTAGTGGTGATACATGAAAATCACACCATAGTTAATGGTATCTCACACTCTCACAATAAGAGTGTATACAGAGGTTGCTTTGTCGGTTTGGAAGCCTACACTTTTTCACTGTTATATTAAAATAATATTTTTAAAAAAATTTACTTTTGATATTATAATATTAAAACTATTTAAAAACATTAAAAAAATTAATTTGAAATAAAAATAACAACCTTAATTCTAAACAGGATAAACCATTCTCTTCGTTACTAAGTAATGCATCTTGCCTTAATCATCACAGTTACATACTTTCTTTTTTTTATGTTTTTTTTTGTGATGAGAGTGTTTTGGCGCATTTTGTTTTTTTTTTATATATATATATAAAGGTGTTTTTAAAAAAATATATTAAAATATTTTTTAATTTTCTTAGAACTCTTACACTAGCGTATGGAAATTATTAAAAACATTAAAAAATATATTTAATATATTTTTAAAATAAATACAATTTTTAAAACGCAGTTAAAGATAAAAAATCTCAAACAAGCACGAAACTGAAGATAAATGACTTTTGACATGCTGTTCTTTCCACATGGGCACTGACTTGTGACTTGGTCACACCGGCAAACAATTCCTTAACAGCTAAGGAATTCTAGAAATTCTTGATCGATCTTCAACAGTGACACCCTATAACTGTTAGCAAGAAAATTCGGTCTTTTGTACTGCAAAGCGAAGGTCAAAAGATCTTATCAACACACCTGCAATGGCTGGCGTGGAACAGATTGCCAAGTTTAATTATACAGGAAGCAAAAGCCATGAAAGGGGAATGGATAGTTCAATCAATGCTCTCATCTAGCTAAGAGAAGATTGAAAGACAATCAAAGTTAAGGGAAGATTCTTTCAAGAAAGAAGCAATTAACTAACTGGCTACACGACTATTGTAAGTTCTTGGCTATTGGATTGCCTAAGAGTAGATGTTGCAGTGAATTGGAAACTACTGTAGTTTAATTTATTATGCAGGAGATCACTATTGTTCTTGGACTAGCCATCTATCTCAAAGCAAAGAAAAACCTAAGAGAAAGAAGAGCTTGTTCAGGAGTAGCTAGATTATAGGCAGTACATGGTAGCTGTTGAGTTTATCAAAAGCAATAGAGAAGGCAAGTAGATTATTTTCATATTTGAACAACCATAGTTTCAGACGAAGAACAAGAAGGACTATACAGCTCTTCCTGTCATTAATTAAAAATTAGAGATGCCATTTTGGATGAGAGACAGCGTTTAGTGTACAGCTTTTTGCTGACTGTAATCAATTGGACCTGGTTTCAGACCTGAAGACCATTTCCTTCAAGAACTTCAATTATGGAGCAGACATTGACTGTCAGCTTAAACCAATTACACTAAATCCCTAGCTTGATTCAGGAGACGATTGGATCGAAAGGTTCTACGGTCCTATGGGAAAACGTGCCGCTGGTAAAAAGCGAGGGAGCAGGTACAGGTTTCAGTGGAAACCTAAAGGAATGGTTTTAATTTGGAACCAGGTTAACGTTGAATTAACTCTGGCTTTCATAATTTACATCAACAATTTTATCAGCTGCATGTAAGCATCATCAAATCACCATAGTTTCCTAAAATAATATAATTGGAACCCTGAGCAAGGGTCAAAGCGAGTTAGAGACTCGGCTGATCATGAAATCTGGAGAGCTCTGTTTAATATACACCACTCATTGGATTTTGCTTTGTTGCTTGAACTAAAATAATGAAAGCATCAACGTTGTGGATTTCTGCCGATAAAGTTTTGTCTTGATTCATTGAAATTAAGCTTTAATTAAAGAAAGAACACAGGAGAAATTATTACTGTTTCATATTAGCTATATATTAACTAACAAAACACTAAAAGATTTGCTGAGTTCGCTGTTCGTTCGTTCTTTTGTCAGACGTTTCCACATAGCAAAACAGTAAAAGGTGACACAAAGCTGCTCTTTCCCGAAAGAAAGGAGACAAAAATTTATGGACGACAAAACTTGCTGGATAAAAACTTACAGCTCACTCTTCTTAAAAAAAAAAACAAAGGCAGAAAAAGAGAAGGCAGGATTCACAAGGAAGTTGAATCCTGGAAGCTAGCTTTAGAAAATGCTTGGCAATGTTGCTGCTTGCAATAATAAGTAAGATGATATCAACCAATTATTAGGTAGCCAGTGTTCTTACAGGGTTCATTCATGTGTTTCGAGCAAGGTTTTATCACTGCTCTGCGCGGACCAAAAAGTATGTTTTTGTATTTCTAGGAGTGTTGTTTTTATTGTTGTTTTTTAAAATATTTTTTATTTAAAAATATATTAAAATAATATTTTTTGTTTTTCAAAAAATTATTTTTGATGTTTATATATTAAAATAATATATAAATATTAAAAAATATTAATTTGAAATACAAAAAACAATAAAAAATTTTAATTGTTCAAAAAATATTTTTTAAATACAAAACCAAACAAAACAGACTATTATTGTAATTTTTTGCAAGAAGATCAGTACTCACTTGAAAGTGACTGAAAACCCACATTCATTAGTTAGATTACGAATTACACAACTTCAACCTCAAATCAATTCGATTACACCCAACAAAATTTATCTCGAATTGCACTCATTACTAAAATTATGTTTATTTTTATTTTTATATTTTAAAAATACTTTAAAAAAATTTAAAATTTTTTTATTTTCAAATTATTTTAATATACTATTATGAAAATATTTTGATGTTATTGTAATTCCAAACAAGTTTTAAAATAGACACAACGGATAATAAACTGAAAAAAAAAGAGTATTTCTGTGTTTCAAAATTATTTTTAAAAAGATTAAAAAAATTTTCATTTTTTTTCTAAATTGTTTTGATGTATTAATAAAAAAATTAAAAAAAAAAAGTATTTCTGTGTTTCAAAATTATTTTTAGAAAATATTAAAAAAAATTCTTGTTTCATTTTTTTCTAAATTGTTTTGATGTATGAATATAAAAATTAAAAAAATAATATTTTTTTCACAATATTAATAAATTATAAACTTAAAAAAATAGAAATAGATATAAAACTTGTTGTGCAAGGACTAGGACGAAAGTAAAATGTGGATCGCTCCCTGTATTCCAGCTCATTATCCATTGTCAAAATATCATCGCTATATTATTTGTCTCCGTTAATTTTTCTAGGGTTTTTTGAAATAATTTTTTTAAAAAGTTTGGGTTTAGTAAGGCCGGACGAAATCAAAGTTAATTTTTTTTATTAGGCATAATTAAGACTCTAAAAAGTATAAATTTTCATCTTGATCCCTATTTTCTAAGTTTTTACACTTTGGTCCATTAGCTTGAGAGAGAAGAGAGAGGATAGCCACAAAACAACAAGAGAGAGAAGGATGTTGTGTCATCTAATTTTTTTGGATTTTGGAAAAATTAACTAGACTTGGTGTCAAAGTTTTTCACTAGCAAGGGGGTTTCATTGTAGTCTTTTTCTTGCTTTTTACATCACCCAAACAAAAATTCAGAGTTTTATTTAATTTTGTGTTTTTAAATCAATTTAGGAATTCTTGAATTGAGGAATTAATTATTTGAGCTTTAAAGAGTGTTTTTTTAAATATTTTCAAATAAAAATATATAAAAAATCAAGATTTTATACATAAAATAAAAGTCCGCCATATTTTTTTTAATCACCTTGCATGACCTTTTAGACAACATGTTTGCATTTTTTTAAAAAAAATAACTTGTCACCTCCAACAATATATATATATATATATAGCTTGTATCAGCAAAGCCCATACACCTTTTCTTTTTTTCCCCTTATAGCATTGACTTGCTCATTCTTCCAAGCTAGCTTGCTCACTTAACCTATTTTTTTTTTAAATCCTTTTTCCAACAGCTTATATCTAACTTGTTAAAGTTCTAATTATTTAAAATATGTTTGGGATATTAAAACATATATTTTTTTTCTTAAATTAGATTATTTAAGGATGTATTTTAAATATTACTAGGCCCCATTTTTTGCAGGAAAGTAGTTCTGTTTTGAAAATTCAATTCCAGAAAAGTGAATTATTTTCTGATGTTTGGTAATGTAATGAAAAATAAATTAGAAAATATTTTTCAGTATTTGGTTATGTTATGTAAAATGAGCTGGAAAATAACTTATTAATATTTAATTTTTCTCAAGTTTATTAAAATAATTGAGACTAAATGTTACAAATTCAAAGGTTGAATGAGAATAAAATTGAAAACAATATAATTAATAAATTATCTCAAATAAAATAAATAATAAAGATCAATCTAAAAAATAAAAAATTAAAATATAAAGAAATTAAAATAATAGTAGTTAATATTTCATAAATTATTTCAAATAAAATAATTAATAATCAAAAGAATGAGGATCAAATCTGATAGATAAAACATTTTAATATAAAAATAATTATAAAAATGAGAACTGAAGTTAATATAAAAATTAAATTTTAAAAGCTAAAATTAAAAAATAAATATTCAAAACAAAATATATATATATATAGCAATAAAAAATTTAATGATCAAATTTGATATAATCAGCAAATAATATAATATTTTTAAATTTTTCACAACTTTTGAAAAATGTTTTCTGCCCAAATTTTTCAGAAAAACACTTTTCTGAAAAACAAGCCAAATTTTTCTTTAACTGAAAAATATTTTCTATTGACCAACTTTTCTAATAACAAACAAAAATAGAAAAGTTTGGAAAGTAGTTTCCTGATAACCGGTTTCCGAAAAACAAACATGGCCTAGATAACATACCCCTTTTACATTGTGAGTCAAATTAATTTTTTTTTAATGTTAAAAAAATATCTCTATGCTGTGGATATTTTTCTAATAGCAAAAAAAAAATTAAATTATGTTAGAATTAATTTGATGTGATTTGATCATCTTCACGTATCTAAATACAATTTAAAAAACTGATAAAAATATAATTTAATTCAAAATAAATATGTAAGGTGATATGCTTTTAATAAACATTGAAAGAACAATATATTGAATCGATTCAAGTTATCTTAGTTAACCTATCAACTCGTGTACCAAGTCATGAGATCATGATAACACCATAAAAAATAAAATAAAAATTATAAAATTTAATTTCTAATAAACTCAATGTTAAAGGATGAAATTTTAAAAAATAATTAAAAAAAGCCTAAATCAACCTTGGTTAATATAAAAAAAAAATGTTTAGGCAATGAATAATAATTTTAGTTAACCTAATTAACTTTAAAAATATGTTATCCTTAATAAGAATTCATAATAAAAAAAGCTTGTAAAAAGATTGAAGTTAAATCAATAAATAAAATATTACAAAATTTTTTTGAGTTAATCCAATTAACTTGACTAACTTGTGATTTAGAATAGCCAATAAAATAAAAATGAAAAGAATTCCAAAGTTTAAGGCTCAATAATCTAATATCAAATTATAAAATTATAAAAAATATAAAACTAAAAAAACCAATTAACACCACTACCCTGCGATCTGTGATATGAGATTGTGATAAAAAAAAACTATTTAAAAAAAGATCTAGAAAAAAAAAACCTAACCTAAATCAATAAAAAAATTTGAAAAAACAATTCAAGTTTACTCGGGTTAACTTGAGTATCTTGCAATTTGTGATAAACTCACATAAAAAAACAAAAAAAAATCATAAAAGCTCAAATAACAAAATTCTAAAAGATTAATTTTTTTTTTTAAAAAAAAGAATATAAAACTATCCCAATTAACTTGCAACATGCAATATAAAACTAAAATAAAAAAAATTAATATTTTTTTATAAAAAATCTAGAAAAAATATTAAAGTTTCATCATTTAAGAAATATAAAAAAACTCAAGTTAAATCATGTTATTAAAAAGAAAGTTAACATATAAGATCTAAACTTCTTGTTTCAAGTTTGTATTTGTGAAGCATTGCTTAGTGACTCACCGCCGATTCAGAGATATGAAGCCTGCAACGCAAGAAATTAATATACAGGACATCAAAAGGTGGAGCGACCATTTTGCATCCTGTAGTTGCTTGAATGGCATGGCTGATTACAGGTGAACATGATGATTACAGGTGGTGTTGCAGAGAAACCATTTCACCGTGCAGTTCAATTTCATTACAAGAAGCACAAAAATAGACTATACCAACTTAATACTGTTTGCAACTCGACAAATTCCAGAAGCTGATACACCACTACTGTGTATCAATCTACCACCTGCTTCAATCCTTCTTCAAACTGGTTTGTTCCTAGTGTGTTCCAAAGTGTGCAACTGTTTGATTGTATAACTTCTAGTTACGAGAATTCAGCCACCCCAGCTAGCATCCAACATGAAGTCAAAATAATCTTTTGTTTTGGCCTGAGATTCGGAATATTTACCTTGATTTGGGCCCTGAAGAGGCTTTGTTCATACTCTGCGCAAATTTCGATTATGAAAAATATCATTCCCTGAAAAATTTGTTGTTGTATATTTCAGACCTAGTTTGAAATGGGAGACCCTTTTGAGTTGCATTTTCCGGCAACAACAGAGAACCATTCTTCAACTGTATTCATTCAGGAATTCTACGCGAAGGCAGGATTATAGTTCCGAATTGAACAAATGCCTTATACTAGATAGTCAATAACGCAAACGAAGATGTTCTCAGTATTCTTGGTTTGGAACTTTGCAGATGAAGGTATCTTTTGGCTCTTTACGGATGATGACGGTATCGGTTAAAGCAGATTCAGAAATCAAAGAAGCTGCCAAGAGACTTGAAGCCGGCAACAAAAACACCTATAGATTGTTCTAACAGCTAGGGTCATGCTATGAATTGGGAATCATAATATCAGTCATAATTGCGAATTAATGTTTAATAGTACTTTCCATTTCCCCAATATTTACAATCCTCAAGAATGGAACAGGAATTTGAAGACAGAAATCCTTTATCTAATTGCTTCTTACTTTAATTGTCATGCATCGCACCGAAATTCGAAACCTGAAAGCAGAAACAGCCTTGGTGAAAGACCATGGTGAACAGCCTTCTTTATAGACTAGGCCCAGGCCCAGGCCCAGAGACATTATTTACTCGCGACCTGAAAAGGCAGATTCATTTCCCTGGATTTTCCACGAGCCCTTGGGTGCAATGAGAATGTGTAAATTGAGCCAATAGAAATATATTGTATAATGATATGTTTACTAGACTCATCTACCATCTTAAATATATTATTCTTGATCACGTACCTATACTCATAGCTTCCAAATTTAGCGCGCACACAGTCGGGAAATTCGACTGGTAATTTACAAATATTTGATGAAGGAGACCAAGCATACTAAGACACAGTTTTACGTGGTTCGGCAAAACCACCTACATTCACGGGAGAAGTCATTGCATTACGTAGGGAGAGTACACGATTTACAACAATAGAGAAGAAGGAATCATCCACTCTTTAACAATTCTCAACCTCACTTTTCTCTTTCTTTGCAATGCTGCAATGACAGCTACTGCTTGCTGTCCTTGGCAGCACACTCTCTCCTACATTTCTCATATCTTTGGCTCTACTACCTCTTTTATTTTGTTCTTTCACATATGCTTCTATTTATAGACATTTATGAAAACTCTTTTTCAACAAAGGTAACTGCTAATTCCAGCTCTTCTTCAACAATGGTGGCTGCCAATTTTTAACATCTTGGATGGATGCACATGGTTGGTGCCACTCCAGCTATAGCTACTGTAATAATTAATGGTTGTTGTATATTAATGATAACTAACCTAACAAAAAGAAACAAAAAATCTAAACCAGCAACAGCAACAGCAACACCAATGAAAAAATATTCTCCAGTTTTTGCTGATGAAGGAATATTGGCTAAGGGTTATTCGCAGATCGATAAAGGAAGCTACCAGAGATGTGAAGCGTGCAACACGATGATATTCTGGGGAGATCAATCACTGAAACAGAGGAATCCATATCGTAGTTATATTCGGATTGTCATAAAACCATGTAATTATAGCACAGACAACTCGATATCCCATGCATTCTGCATTCTCTGTCTCAGGTAGTGGTACAAGTAAATGAATGGTATGGCAGCAATGTAAAGTTTCTAGCCCCTGAGGCTTGGGTTATAGCTTCCTATTGTTGACAGCAATAACTAGAAAGGGAAGAGATAATATATCCCGTGTTCTGGCTGTAGCACTGCAGAGAAGTTTCAGGACAATAACAACACAGTATTGGCTGCGAAGTTTTTAAAAAACAGTAGAAAAACACAGATTATTTCCCAGTTTTGAAATTCCTTCGTATCAAAAACCTTCTGTTTCCATTTATCACCACATATGTTTAACATACACTGAAGTACCAAGACATCGATGTTGTGGATTTCCACAGGCAAGGATGTGTTTCCGGTTCCTATGGTTGAAGGCATTTGTTATTTACTGACCTCCGATTCAAAGAAAAAAAAAAGCTGCCATGCACGAGACGGTCCTAAAATGAAATTTGCAGGGAATTGAATGTTAAAACAACTCCCATTTCGAATCTATAGTCGAGGAGGTGGTGCAAGTCACCCCAATGGGACAGCTGATTGTTACGAGGGAGCCTGATGATTACATGTCATGATGCTGCCATTCATTTAATTAATGATTCGTTATGAAAAGCTTACAAAATAGTCCATACCAGCTTAAAATACTGTTTGTAACTTCATCATAGATTGCAGAAGGAGATAGCAGGAACGCTGAATAGCTACTTAGAACTTTTAAAAAACTGTGTTTCCTCGGGAAGGGATAATTTCTAGTGTATGCTTTGCCACCAAGTGAGAGCTTTATTCGGTGTGGTTCAAGATACTCTCTGCCTACCAATTTGGAGCTGTAAGCCCTTTCTAAATTGCGTTTCCAGGCAATTATACGACAAAGTAGCAAGTCAAAAGAGAAAACAGCTATATTTTGGGTATTATGAAGCAAAAGCAGAACCTTACTTCGACTTACATGAAAGACTTGAGATTTAATAATACTCCTAAACATGACGGGCTATCTTTCACATTAATAAAAAACAAGGTTCAAAATGATAAAAATATATATATATATACTTGATCAATTAATCACACAGATATCGTCAAGATTATTCTTTCAGAACATCGGAGACGAAGGTATCTTTTGGCATCTTACGTATGAAGGTATCAGTAAGAGCAGATTCAGATACAAAAGAAGCTGCTAAGAGACGGGAAGCCTGCAGCAGAAAAAGAAAATGCCCATCAAACCAGTATTCCTGTTTGAAGACTGTTATGATGCGAATTTTAACAATTTCCATTAGCAAAAAAGGATCCTAGAAGAAGAGGCAAAATAGTTTTTACGCCGCTTCTATACTATAAATCTGTTTGGTTGAATAAATGGAATAAAAAATAATAAACTTTAACAGTTCTGAAGACAAAATTAACATAGACATAAGCATGAAGTTAACAGGCCTGTTTTTTCTTAAGAGCTTTGTAATTAATTAATTATCATGGCTAATAAGAGAGTGCAGAAATCAGTTAGTTTGACTTATCTCTTCTCTGCCAACTTGAACCTCGCAGACATGGATGTCGTTAAAAGGTATCTTCAATTTTTCCAGTGAAGATAGTTCTGAGACAGGCGATATTGGTGTAACAACAAGATCGTCACTTACTGTGAACAGTGCAGGATCTAACAAAAATCCATCACCTTCTGTGCCCTCTTTGTAGGATGATTTGGGATCCATCATAGTTTAAAGTGTGGGTTTAGAACCGAGAGAACCTTTTCTTTCAGTTAATGGAAGATTCTTTCGAGAAAGAAGCAATTAACTAACCGGTTAGTCGACTATTGTAAGTTCTTGGCTATTGGATTGCCTAAGAGTAGATGCAGTGAATTGGAAACTGTAGTTTAATTTGTTATGTAGGGGATCAATGTTCTTGGACTAACCATCAATCTCAGAGTAAAGAAACACTTAAGAAAAAGAAGCTTGTCCAAGGAGTCTTGAATTTAACCGTGGATTAGGAGTTTCTTCTTAGTATTGGGAATGGAGTTATATCACCTTGTGCAGCGCTGTGAATTGTGAATCACAATACTAGTTAATTTCTATAATTCTATACTTGCTTTTCCCCTCCCCTCGTTTTTTTACGTGACATTTACAATCCTCGAGAATTGCAAGGCATAAATGAACTTAATTGTGAAGCAGAAATTTTGTTTCATAACTGTTCTTCCATTAATGGTGAGGTTCCAGTGCCTTCTCCAGTCTCCACAAACAAGGACAAGATAAACTTTACCCCTGACTCTTCATTTCAACTGGGTTTACCACCATCCGCTGTTGTGTGTGTTTATATATATATTTTTACTGGAACTAATTGAATCATGAATTTTAATTTAACGTATTTATTGTTAACAGTGTGAGGCAGTGAAAAAAACAGAGGTTTTAAAATCCCAAATCAGCTTGTGTCGAGGACCCCTTATACTATTTAAAAAAATTATGCTATTAAAATAGATAGATTATATAACATTATTCAGTATGGTTAATAATTAATATACTATCTTATATTATATTGTTGACAGTATCAATTATTTTCTCAAACAACAAGTTATAATATCATTGCATGTAGTATTGGATTAATGATTTATTTATATTTTATCTGGTATTAATGAGATTGTTAACCTATTCTAAGAATATTATAAATAAAAGAATGACAATGTTTATAATTGCACAATAAGAGTTGAAGAATCTGTTCAAAAGAAACAAATAAAGGTTTAAATCTCTCAGTTTTGAAAGGCAAATGGATAGTGTTTTAATTAAGTGGGGAAAAAATAATTTACAATAAAATGAATTTATTAATGAATAAGTTTTTTTTGATAAAATATAAATTCTTTGTAATATTTTTTGTTTGATTTAATTTTTATTAAAAAATAATTAAATTAAATTTAAAAAAAATTGAAATCACTTCAAACCAACTAGTTTCTGTTTGATTTTTTTGAATAAAATCGGTTTAAATCAGTTTGGTTTGATTTTTTATTTTTGACTTGATTTTTTTCTGGTTTGACTCGTTTTTTTTAATTTTAGATTTATAAAATCAAAACAGAACGGGACCGGACTGGTTGGTTTTTAAAAAAATTTAATCAGTTTTTTACAATTTAATTCTTTTTAATTTAATTATTTTTTTAATTTTTTTAATCACCGATATATTTCACCACTAATATATTTTGTGGTTTGAGAAGATTTTTTTCGTTTCTACGCTACAAAAATTAATTTTCTTAAGAGAGTCGTAAACGCAGAAGTCATTTAAAAATTAAAGGAAAAAGGGTCCTGGAAAACATTCAGCTAAACAGCATAACGACGCCGTGTAGCGTCAAACAAGGGGGTCTATTGTTTTTCTTTCTACTTTCTTTTTCACTGCCTCGTAAGTAACCCCTGCGCCCCTTGAATCTTGAAGCCTCCACACACCAGCCAATCAACCAAATAATCTGGCGCATCTCCTCTTTGAACAATCTCTTTCAAGAATCTGTGCTCTCTTTTACCCTTTTCTACTTACCAATGGCTTCGATACTCGCGTTAAATGTACTCGCTCTTGGATTCTTCAATTTAAACCGTAACTAACGCTTTCCATTTCTAATTTCTCCATCAAATAATCTTCTGCTTTACTTTTTCCAGGGTTATCTAACCTGCGAGATTCAGGTATGTGAGTTCTTACGCACTGTATTCCCCTTTCTCCCGGTGCGATTGTTTATTGTTTAGCTTTAAGAAAACGTTATTTGATACGAGAAATTGTATTGTTAGGGTTGGATAGATTGATGTTGCTTGGGAGTTGAAAAGGCAGAGACTGATACTTTGCTATGGGATTTGATAACGAGTGTATACCTAATATTCAATCTCTTGCCGGCGAGTATTTTTGTCCGGTCTGTCGTCTTCTTGTGTACCCAAACGAAGCATTACAATCACAATGTACTCACTTGTACTGCAAACCGTGTTTGACGTATGTTGTGAGCACTACCCGAGCTTGCCCCTATGACGGCTACTTAGTGACAGAAGCAGATTCCAAGGTTTTTCCTTGCCTATCATGGTGATGAGTCTAATTGCTGTGGCAGTGATGTTATGTACGTGCTAATGTGCTCGTTTTTTTATTGTTCATTGCAGCCGCTTATTGAATCGAATAAAACGCTTGCTGAAACCATTGGCAAGATAACAGTCCATTGTTTGTATCATAGGAGTGGGTGCCCGTGGCAGGGTACTCTATCCGATTGCACATCTCATTGCTCAGGATGCGCCTTTGGTAATTCTCCTGTAGTTTGCAACAGGTGTGGAACTCAAATTGTGCATAGACAAGTGCAGGAACATGCTCAAAACTGTCCAGTGAGTCCGAGAAACTTTTTATTTAGGATTCAAACTGTGGATTCGGTTTGTTCTTTTGTTAGATTGTTATTTACTTTCTTCTTGTTCAATTACAGGGTGTGCAGCCTCAACCACAACCTTCCGAGGGTGCTCAGGATGCAACGAGCACGGTTATGCCAACTACTGGTAATCAAGGTCAGGCTGCAATTCAAACAGGATCATCTACTTCACAGGCTCAAACTTCTACGAACTCAACACCTGCAAAAGATACCATCCAGCAAATCAGCACAACTACCCAGGCCCAGACTTCAGTACAGGCCGCTGTACCCACTGCAGAACGGTGGTATCAACAACAGCCACAATATCAACAGTACTACCAGCATTTTCCTGGATACGACCCATACCAACAGCATTATCAGCAATACTACCCATATCAACAGCAAGCAGTCTCACAATATCAGCAACCACAGGTGAGCATTCATGCCCAGGCCCCCCAGCCCCTGCCCCAGCCCCAAGTATCCATTAATACTCTACCTCAGAACCTTGCTCAAGTGAATCCACAGCAACTAACTCACCATGCAGTTCAGCAACAATCTCTGACCCAACTGCCGACAAATCCACCAGTCCAGGGTTATCCACCTCCTCAGGCTCAGTCCAATACACAGCCCCACCCAGTTCAGCCTCCTCCACAACATGTGCCTCAATATCAACAGCCTCCCTCGCAGATGCTGCATCCACAGCCCCAAATTCAAGCTCAGGTTAATTCTCAGCTTCACCCTCAAAAGAATCCTGTTCCTCAATCTCATGTACAAGCTCAGTCACAAACTCCGCTGCCTGTTCTCCAGCCCCTGGCTCCTCAACCCAACCAGACTGTAAATCCTATTCCCCAGCCTCAGCCTCAACATTATTCAGCCCATGCAGTGACAGGCCATCACTCTTATCTACAGCCCCAGATTCACCAACAAATGCCGCTGGGAGCCCCTCAACATCCTCGAGGTGGACCTCAACCTCAGTCACAACAGCCTGTTCAAATGCAGAGTCAGTTCATTCAACAACCACCTTTATTGCCTCCACCACAATCTCATGCTGCATTTCAAAACCCACAACAGCCAGGTTTCCAGCCTTCACCTCTTCAAGTCCCAAGTATTCCTTCCGCTCAACAGCAGCCGGTTCATTCTCATGCAGATCAACCTGGGCTTCCTGTTCAACAACGCCCTGTCATGCAGCCAATTGTGCAACCAATGCATCAGCAATATGTACAGCACCAGCAGCCTTTTCCTGGACAACCCTGGGGTGCAGTTCACAATCAAGTGCAGCAGCAGCAGCATCCACAGACTCAGTTGCACCCTCATGGACTGGTCCAGTCATTCCAACAACCATCTCATGCCTATCCACATCCACAACAAAATGTTCCATTGCCGCATGGTGCACATCCTCATCAAGGGACCGGAGTACCACCTCATGGATTGCTATCAGTGCAGTCATATCCACAATCTACTGCTGTCATGCAGGGCCGACCGGTTCAGATTGGTGCGAACCAGCAATCTGGAAATATTCTAAAGACAAACAACCAAGTTGAATTTTCTTCTGAACAACAGTCATGGGTTGCTTCAAGACCGATTTCAGAAAGGCAAGGTGATATTGAGAAAGGTGCAGAAGGTGAATCATCTACTCATAAAACTATTAAAAAGGAATTAAATGAGTTGGATGCTGGTCTTGGAGCTAGTGCAAGTGAGATGAAATCCATAAAATCTGAAAGTGACTTGAAGCAAGTGGATGACGAGAAAAAACCCACAGGTGAAGCCAAGGATATTCCAGAAGCACCTGCAGCAGCAAATGGAGAGCCTTCAATTAAGCAGGTGAAAGAAGATCATAGAGATGTTACTGATAAGCAGAAAGATATTTCTAATGCTGACCAAAAAAAGGTGGAGCTCTCTTTGTCAGAATACATGGATGGTAAGGATGGGCTTTCGCTGGAAACTGCCCCATCACACCTTGAAGAGCAAAGTAAGAAATCGCAGAAGGATAAAACTCCAACTTCTCAAGGTTTTGGAGGCTTCCCTCCAAATGGTCAAATGCAATCTCAACCAGTTTCAGTTGTTGATCAGGGAAAGCTGCACCCGCACCCTCTTCCAATTCACCCGGGGCCTGCTGCTCTTCAACAAAGGCCAGTTGGGCCTTCGTTGCTTCAAGCTCCTCATGGACCTCCACATCACATGCAATTGCCTGGCCATCCTCCATCTCATCATGGGTGTTTGGCTCCTGGACACATGCCAAGTCATTATGGTCCTCCTCAAGGGCCTTATACTCATGCACCCACATCTCAAGGTGAGCAAACATCTTCATATGTCCGTGAAACTTCAACGTTTGGAAATCAGAGGCCCAACTATCCAGGTGGTAGACAAGGTATACTTTCAAATGCAGTGGGAATGAATGGTGCCGAAGACCCCAATTCAGATAGGTTCAGGTCTTTCCCAGATGAGCATTTGAATTCCTTTCCACATGACCCTGCAGGTCGCAATGCTCATCAAGGAGAGTTTGAAGAAGATCTGAAGCATTCCACTGCACCCTCCTGTTTGGACACCAAACCAGTTCCAAAATCCAGTGGTCACTTTTCCTCATCTAGGCCTCTTGATAGGGGTCCTCGTGGTTTTGGTGTGGATGGAGCACCAAAACATCTTGATAAGGGATCCCATGGTTTGAATTATGATTCAGGGTTTAATGTGGAACCTCTGTGTGGCTCTGCTCCTCCAAGATTCTTTCCTCCCATCCATCATGATAGAACATTGCATCGCAGTGAAGCAGATGGATCATTAGGTTTTCATGACAAACTAGCAGGCCGAACAGATTTTGCTCAAACTCGTCTTGGTTTACCTGGGCCCCCAATGCCTGGATATGATCACCGTGATATGGATAATTTGGCCCCAAGAAGTCCAGGTAGGGATTACCCTGGCATGTCTATGCAGAGATTCAGTGCCCTTCCAGGCCTAGATGATATTGATGGCAGAGCTCCGCAACGGTCTGGTGATCCAATATCTAGTTCTCTTCGTGATAGTAGGTTTCCACTTTTTCCTAGCCATTTGCACAGGGGTGAGCTTAATGTTCCCGGTAATTTTCACATGGGTGAGCTTTTGAGTGGTGATCTAATGAGTCATGATGATTGGCCAGTCCATTGGCGAAGGGGTGAACGTTTGGGTCCTCGTAATCTGTCTAGTCATTTGCAGTTGGGAGAGCGAGGTGGCTTTGGTTCTTTCCCTGGTCATGCACGAATGGGAGAATTGGCTGGGCCTGGGAACTTGTATCATCAACAACTTGGTGAGCCTGGATTTAGAAGCAGCTTTGGTGGAAGCTATGCAGTAAGTACTAGTTTTCTAATTTTGTATTGTTAAAATATTATCAGGTTAATTTATTTTGCAAGGTTCTCTTTCAAAACTAATTGCAATCTTTAGATTCTTGTAGGCAGAGTAAGAGTGCATGTATCCTAATTGAATTTTCTTAGTAAAGTTTTGATTGTTTTTTATGGTCAATATTTATATTTATCTGTTTATTTACTTTGGTATTCTTAGAGTGATTTACAGTATTCTGAAAACTCTAGAAAGAGGAAATCAAGCATGGGATGGTGTTGTATCTGTAAAGTTGACTGCGAAACAGTTGAAGGCTTGGACTTGCATTCACAGACTAGGAAGCACCAAAAGATGGCTATGGACATGGTTGTAACCATTAAGCAGAATGTGAAGAAGCACAAATTGTAAGCTAGTTCCACCAGTGTATTTTCTCAGATTTATTTGTCAGAAACTTCTGTTACTTGTTCTGTTTTTCTGCTCTATTTTGTAGAGCTCCCAGTGATCATTCCTCACTTGAAGATACAACTAAGCTGAGGAATGCCAGTTTTGAGGGACGGGGGAATAAGCATTGAGTCATTGTGGTGCCTGGAAATTTGAATTGCGTTGGACTCAGTGCAGTTGATTTTGTTCTTTTGGTATTTTAAACTTGGAGACAGTGGTGATTCAACCTTCCATTGCCCATTTTCTGCTTTCCCATTGGTTTATGCCAGTCTTGTCATTTCAGGTTGCTGCCTCATTAAAGAAGAGTTTTCAGACCTGAAGTTCAGTGGCAGTTAAGTTTGTTGGTTTTTGATAATGAAATCTTCATTTTAGAAATGGGCTAGTTTATGTTACATTATCTCTAATTATCTATTTGAAATTCAGTCTGATCTTATTAGTTAATTGTGCATGTGTTAGTTACCTTCAGTTGTTTGAGATGAAATTTTCTTAGGATGTTTTGAATTGTACCTCTAATCATTGCGATCCCTGAATGTCTGAGTTGATCTTCTTGCTATTGCTCAATTCATAACTCTACCCATCTAATTCTAAAGGTCAGCTAAATTGGGCATTTAACTAGGTTTGTGATACTGAAACATGTACTGTATCCAACTTGTGTTTTTGGAATCAAAACTTCCATAGATTGCTTGTAGAACCCAGCTTTTGAGGGAAGGCACTAGCACCGTTGCCAGACGAGGTTTTCTTCCTTGTCTAAAGTTCTGGGTTATAGGTAGTTTTTGATGGTGGCATGCAATTCTATGGAACTCAAATATTGTAGCCTCAACTCTTTTGACAGGGAATGACCACTGTGCTGAACTTCTCTAAAGGTGGCAGCACAATTACAATAGGTTGTTTGTAGCTCAAACCTCATTGTTAATGGCACTAGCAAGACATTTGACATCTCTTTTTTGTTCAAGCAAATCATTTATTCCTGAAATTTTAAGATTTAATAAAGTTTTTGATGCTTATATCTAATGAAGTTTCAATTTAGCACTTCTATAGGACTGCAATAGTTTCTTAACTACTTTGGAGATAATTTTGGATGTTTGTAGTTGATCAAACTCTAGCCTTTCTCTCTTCATGTTAATTAATGTCATGTTCTGTGCTGTAGACATCCTTACATGTCCTCATTTCTTGTTGTTGCAAGAATGTTGAATATTCTTTTCTTGGCCAACCAGCTCATTTAACCTTTTTCCCTCTTTGATTGATAGATTCCATCTTTTAATGTCTATATGGATGAACCTGGAACTTCAATAGGTTCTTAACAAAGGAGATTGTTTCTTATGTCATACTGAAATTAGAACTACATAACAATACTTGATAATTTTTTTGTGCCATTTAATTTATGATTGATATGGTTGGTCAATCTGTAGTTTGGCCACTGAATGATTATGTTTTGCTTACACTTGAAGTTGGAATGGTGCAAGTATTTCCTCTTGATTCTCAATGTTGAAAGAATAAATCTTGAAAATTACGCATTATTAAGAATAGTTGTCGTTAATTCATGGCCAATTTTTGCTAACAATTGCAGCATAATTTTCTGAGATGCAATTGTGTTCTGCATGAATAAAATTAGTAAAGATTCAAGGGAATTGAAGTGGATTTTGAAATTCTTAGCAAATGTAGGAAATTGATTTAGTGTTTTGAGTTTCATAGGCAAGTCCTGAATCAAATTTTGTTTGATAGTTTGTATTATCTGAGGAGATATGTGCACTGACCTCTTGGAAGCAAATATGTCAGGATAGTATTTAATTAAGAAGAGCTGTGATACATGGATTTATATAAAAGGAAGGGATGGTTTTGCTGTGTGGAGATAACTTCATTTTTTTGGTACTTGAATGGTGTGATGGTTTCTTGGTTAGAAGGTAGCAAGTTGAAGCAATGGCTACTAGTGCTGTCTTTTTCTCCATTTCTTGGGTGATTTCAACCACATCTTTTATATTTGATACTGTTAGTGCCTTAAAGAAAGGATAAGATATCCCACCGACCATGCTGTCATAGATTCCATTTCTTCCAGCTGGTAACTAAATTTCTTAACAGATTTTGTGTTTTATTGCATGAAAATGCTGCTTCCCAGTAGCTTCATTGATGAAATTCTAGTAGTGCTGATTATTTTGGTAGCACGAGGCATTGCATAATGTGGCCTCAATTGATTGATTCTGATAGGTTGATTTTTATTTTCTGGTGAAATTTTTATAATAGATATTTTCAATACAACCTGTCTTTTTGGGCGAAGCATCCAACAAAAAGACTGAAAGTTCAGCGGAAAGGTTTACTCAGCGTCATTTATATGTGTGGTGAGGTTTTGTTCAACAAACAGATGTAAGTTGCAAACTTTTGCTTGTTAGCATTGATGATTTGAATTTTCTTTATCACCGAATTAGAAACTTTATGTAGATTTTTCACCCTCTTAATGATAAAGCATTTGATTGTTGAAACTGGCAAGGATAGCCATCCTGATCTTAGGAAACCAGGTGGCTTAGAAAACTAATCTGCAAGGTACAAGTTGGCTAGCTGATTTTAGAAAAACTAAGATGCTCCTAGAATTCTTTATTGGCTGATTTCCATATCATCCACCAGGTTTCTTTGGCATTCCGTGTGTTTTTATAAGGAAATCAGATTTGCTCATCTCTTCTTCTCTTTCTTGGGGTGGCAGCGTGGGAGATGAATCCATTGTACATTATTCATCAGTTAGTGACTTCAACGTGTTGCCTTTTACCTGAGCTTGTGATTAAAGGAAAGAAATTGAGTGAGTAATAATGTACCTTCTGATATTCCTCAAAAAAAGCTCCAGACAAAACCTAGAACAATTGGTAATTGTATTCTCTTTCTACAAAGCAAAATCATGTAAAATATCTTGAAGCACCCTTAGTTAGAGAACAATGTTGAAATTTATTTAGGGACAACCACTTTCAAAGACAATCGAAACAGTTTCAGTTTCTTTTGGGGCTTTTACGTGTTTCGGTTTCTGCAGAGTGGGCATGTGCATAAACAAAGCCCTCTACATTATAGTGGCATTTATGGGTGGTGGTTATTAGTCGAAAGTTGGATAGTATGAGAGGATGCTGGGAGACTGAGGGTGACTTTTCATGAAAGGTTTCCTACAAAGTTTATGGGATAAGAAGAGGGTTTATTCATGATTTTGAACATTGAATAGAACGCCATGTACCCTGTAGGCCCTTGTAATCACCTGAATGTAGTGAAGGTTTGTGTTGTCTCATTAGGTCTTTTATAGTTTGAACTGCTGGATGCACATCTGAAAGTTAGCTGCTAGGCGTTGGCATTATTTTTAAATTTAAAATCACAAGTATTGCCGAAACTCCATGGCCAAGGAATTACATCTTGAGCTATCAAGTATCAACCCAGTGTTTGAATTGTCCAAGTTGTGAAAAGGAACGACTTGAGGTCGTGCCCTTTTAAAGGGCATCTTAAGAAGGTTAGTGCTCGAAATGGGGATCCTAAGTTGCGCCTGGGGTTATCGTTCATTGCACGTTACGTTTCTTTGTAGTCATTTCTCAATAATCTGTCGTGGAATTTTGATTTTAATTTGTAGAGCTAACCTCGCATCAAGTGTGCTTGTCTCTGTGCAAGGAACAGGGGATGGCCTCTTCTCTGGAAAAGAAGCCTTTCGTCGTGGTACTTCTTGTGGTTTTCTTATATATACACCTTTCTATGGCAAAATGTTGTTAATTTTCCAGTTGTTTTGTGTGGAAAGTGAACCCAAACATGTGAAATCATGTGGAAACTTGGGATTGATTAATATTTGTTCTTTTTGGTGAGGTTTTAGCTTTCCTTTGTTCTGATAGAAGTATTATATTATGGTTCCATTTAGCCTCATCTCTCGCTTGTTAAAGCCTCATCTCTCGCTTATTAAAGGTTACTTTCCGAAAGATTTACATTTTTCTTTAAAATAAAGTTAGTAAATTTAAGAGTTTTCTTCCGTCTAAATCGAGTAAATGAATTTTAATGCCATTTTATTTGAGTATATCATTGTTTTTATATAAAAAACACTTCCATCTCCTCTGTCATTTGCTATGCTATTTATTATTTAATGACGTGTCATCTCATCTTAACTCACTGTTTATTGCATGGATTATAATGTAGCCCATATTGGTACATTGATTTTTTTATTTTATTTACGCAATCAAAGTGCTCCCTTTATTTGTTCATTTTCTAATGCGAGTTTCTTTTCTTTTTTTTTTTCTTAAGTAAAAGCATGCTCAATATTAATATTATATTTAATAAAACATATTTTAAATTAAAATAAATAATTTTGAAAAAAAAATCATTTTAATCAAGGTAAGCTGTTTACATCGAGGCTAAAATCTATTTTATATTTATTGAACCTGATAAATTAAAAGTTTTATTATTTTAACCAACTAAACTCTTATTCAACCGCGTAGTCGGTTGATTAGAAAGCTTGATAATTCTTTTTAAAGTGCATAAAAACGCTTGTGAATTGAAAGGAAAAAAAATGTTAATAGATATTCGATTGAGAAAGATCGGAAGTTAGAGTGTTAGCTTTGTAATTTTCTTTTAGTGAAGGACCCAGATCAAGACACGTGTCAATAGAAATGGAGCTTTTATTCGTGTTTTGAAAATTCAATGTACTTAAAACAAAATTCAAGCAATTAATTTAAAGTTTGAAATTAAAAATAGTTTAATTCCGATCAAGAATCAAATGTTTATTAATCCGTTTATAACCTTATTCAAGTGTCAGTGTCATTTTCTTTTCCAATTAATTTTTTCTTAAAAATAAGAGGAGATGATTGGAAATTTAATCAAATGATTATTTAATTGTTCTTGTTACTATAATGACTAATTAATTAGTTTTACTAAACGACAAAATACAGGGATTAATCAGCAGAAAGCATGGAAGGCCGTGATCTTTCCCAAACGGTCGTCCGTCCATGCTGTTCAAGTACAGCTGTAACCCACGAATTTGAAATTTTGAATTTCAAAATCACAACTCACCTTTCAACCGTTGGATTCCTTGAAATAGGGGCCAGCTCCACCTGCCATTTCTAAATAAATATATTTTTCAAAAGCAACCAAAACCCTAATCCCCTTTTCCTTTCCTCTATAAAATCTTTCATTTGGCCGTTTCACTTATCCTCTCTCTGAGTTCAAAATCCTCCCTTCCTATTTGCTGCTGATATTCATTTTCTTCAAAAACCAAAAGCGAAAATGCGTGAGATCCTTCACATTCAAGGTGGGCAATGCGGCAACCAAATCGGAGCCAAGTTCTGGGAAGTTGTTTGTGCAGAACACGGCATAGACTCCACCGGCAGTTACCACGGTGACTCCCCTCTCCAACTTGAAAGAATCAATGTCTATTACAATGAAGCTAGTTGCGGAAGGTTTGTCCCTCGTGCTGTCCTCATGGATTTGGAGCCTGGAACCATGGACAGCCTCAGATCTGGCCCTTATGGTCAGATCTTCAGACCTGACAACTTCGTTTTCGGCCAATCCGGTGCTGGAAACAACTGGGCTAAAGGTCATTACACCGAAGGCGCTGAACTCATTGATTCTGTCCTCGATGTTGTTCGAAAAGAAGCCGAAAATTGTGACTGCTTGCAAGGTACTGTCATCTTATATTTAACAAATTAAATAACAATTGTTTTTTTTTAATTTTTTATGAGATTTTAATTGCTTTTATTTTAATTTTTGATGTGTAGGTTTCCAAGTGTGTCATTCACTTGGAGGTGGAACTGGGTCTGGAATGGGAACGCTTTTGATATCGAAGATTAGAGAAGAATACCCAGATAGAATGATGTTGACATTTTCTGTGTTTCCTTCTCCAAAGGTGTCTGATACAGTTGTGGAGCCGTACAATGCTACTCTGTCTGTACACCAGCTTGTTGAGAATGCTGATGAGTGTATGGTTCTAGATAACGAAGCCTTGTATGATATCTGTTTCAGGACTCTCAAACTCACCACTCCTAGTTGTAAGTTCTACATTCTATGCCCTTAGTTATGCATTAGGTTTGTTTTATTCATGTTTAATATACTATTGCTTCGTTGATTGTGGTCATTGAGCATGTTAAATGATTGAATTAGTTAATGTTGTGTTCGTGTTGTCAAGTGTTGGTTGTTCATCACAGATGGCTGAGAAATATGTCTCGGGTTAAAATGTCTTGGACAAGTTACTTCCTCATGCTATTTTACATTAGTACTGAACATGCTTTTTTGTCTTTTTGGTGATAGTCGGTGACTTGAATCATCTGATATCTGCAACAATGTCTGGGGTTACATGCTGCTTGAGGTTCCCTGGTCAGTTGAACTCTGATCTGAGAAAACTTGCAGTGAACTTGATACCATTCCCTCGTCTGCACTTTTTCATGGTGGGTTTTGCTCCACTCACATCCCGTGGTTCGCAACAGTACAGAGCTTTGACAGTTCCTGAGCTCACTCAACAAATGTGGGATTCAAAGAACATGATGTGTGCAGCTGACCCTCGTCATGGCCGCTACCTAACAGCATCAGCCATGTTCCGTGGCAAGATGAGCACCAAGGAAGTAGATGAGCAGATGCTGAATGTGCAGAACAAGAACTCTTCCTACTTTGTTGAGTGGATTCCAAACAATGTGAAATCAACTGTGTGCGATATCCCGCCTACTGGTCTTGCTATGGCATCCACCTTTATTGGCAATTCAACATCAATTCAAGAGATGTTTAGGAGGGTTAGTGAGCAATTTACTGCCATGTTTAGGAGGAAGGCTTTCTTGCATTGGTACACTGGAGAAGGAATGGATGAGATGGAGTTCACTGAGGCTGAGAGTAACATGAACGATCTGGTTTCCGAGTATCAGCAATATCAAGATGCAACCGCTGATGAGGAAGGAGAATATGATGATGAGGAAGAAGGAGAATACCAGGGAGATTACCAGTAGATTTTCTTGTCAACCTCAACTTCCTGTTGCTGGTTTCTTTTCGTCTTTTTGCTATCAATGAATTTGCAGCTAGGGATCAATTAAATATATAGTTGTCATCTTTTGCTGTAATTGGGTACTATATTTGTTGTGAAATTGGGTACTGAACTAGGTAAGCTTTCTCGTTCAATTTACGAACTGCAGATGCACCTTTCAACTTTTGATCATTTCTTCAGTCTTTTGCCAAACTTTGTCGGTTGCCATGGACACCTGGGAACCATTATATTGTTGGCAAAAAGATACTTCTAAACCTAAGCACATGAATGTTGCCTAGTGTCTCCGAGTTCTCGGTCGCATTACTCATTCGATCGTTGGAAGAAGTATTTTTCACAGTAACTAAGTAAAATTTTTGATTTAACAGATGGTTAATTTTGCTCAATGAAAGTTGAGAATGGAATTCCGGTTACTCTCGAGTGAGATGTGTTGTTTATATTACAATATTAACACATAGAAAACGACATCTTATTTATTATTTTATATACTTCAAATATATATAATTTTTTATGAATATTAAATAATAATTGAATTATAAATACTTAAAATTCAATAAATAGAAAATAAATATCCAAAACATGACTTGTGGGGATACTCGTTGCCCATCCCCCCGAGTATGTGTTTTGAAAAGGTTTATAAAACATGAATTATAAATACTTATAATGTTTAACAGATTACTTCAAATTTTTAACTTGGATTTTGATTTATTGGATGGAATAGACAGGGATTGTTTCAAAACTGGTATTAGAAACTAGGACTTCCTTGGATGTTAAAGATCATATTTAAATTTAAATTTAAATAAAAGCAAAAGGGATGTTGATATATATTTAGTGTCTGATTTTTATTTTTTTCATAATTACATGTCTCTAATTTAATTTTTATTGATTGCGTTGTTGTTGGTTGCAATCAAGTTTTTAATGAATGAATGTTATGAATTTTGTAGGTATACTGTTAGAAGAATATTTTCACAGCTTCAACTTTCATGCTACTAGAAAAACATATTAAAATAATATTTATTTTTAATATATTACATTAAAACAATTTAAAATAATAATAATTAATTTAATATTTTTTTTCAAAATCTTGACACTCATATCAAATCATCCAAAAATAATAATTAATTTTTAACCCAGATGCATCCCCAACATAGATTATCAAGTGTCCTGATAAGTTTTTTCAACGTAATATGTTTAGAGTTTAGGTTTTTTTAATATAATTTCTTAAGTGAAGTAATTGTTGCCCGCCTTATGAACTCCATATATTATCAAGTTCTTTGAAAACATGTAGAAAGCCTTTTTCCAGGTGATCGAGGCAAAATTGAAACACAAAAGAGGTTGACCAAAAAAATTAGATTATAGTAATTACATGATTCATGGCAGGTTGTCGGTTTATTTTTTATTTATATAAAAAGTATTAAAAAAATCTAAGACTTATAAATATTAAGTCTAGCTATAACGCTATACCCAACAACAAATTTATAATATTAACAATAATATTTAATATACCAACTCAATTTTTTATATTTTTTAAACTTTTAAAAAACACGATTAGTTTTTTAAATTTTAATAATAAAACTAATAATAATTTTTAATTTTATCCTTCACATTAAACCTTTTTTTTAATATTAATAATATTTTTTAAATTCAATAATTATTATATTAATAATTTTAACTAAAATAAAAATAATTATATTTACAAATCTAAGATCCAAAAACCTTGGATCCTGATGCCTAACCTATTAGTATTAGATTTTGACATGAATGTATTATTTATGAA
>SRLM01000054.1:327425-478281 GCA_015708895.1 Populus ilicifolia
TTTTTTTTTTTTTTTTGCAAAAACCACACATCAAATTCATCGAAACAAACAATTGAATCAGGGTTGAATAAAATCAATTTTGAAGAACCGAATCGAAAAAAAAATGCTTCAGTGACGATGAAATAAGTACTGGACCAACTTTTTCTCAACAATAGTAGTTTACTAACAAATCAGTCAAGTCCGGCGGTCAGCTTGATGCCTTGTTCCATCTTTCAGCCAACTCGTATCGGATTCTCCACCATGTTCACGACAGTCTTCGAAGTAAATAGTACATTATATCGCTGATGAGAAGGGACATGATCTTGTTAATTGCTTCGAGTGACTTCCCACTGAGATCACGAATTTTTATGGAACATCTTGCGGTCCTGGTGGTCGATCGGTCTTTTTCCTCCCTTGCAGATCGAGGAGGATACTGGAGCAAAGTTTGAAGTGGAAAAGAACTTTGTATGCGCATGCACCCAAAAAGAAACTACTTTCTATGTGCAATGATTAAAGAAGTTCAGTCCATAAGTGACATATATATGCATGTATGCATATCATTTCAGTTTTAATGTTTTCTTCTTATTTTTTTTAACAATAACAACAATTTCTCGAATTATTACGTAATTAAAATCATTATATAAACTTTCATGTCATTCAAAGAGAGGAACCATCTGTATCGATTCAAATTCAACTATATCGTAAAATATTCGAGTTTACTTTATAAATGTATTCCCTTGTTAAGTATTTTCTTGTTAAGTGCTAAATCAGCGTAAGATACCTAGAAAGTTACTTGACCTTTGAAGATGTATTCTCCCTGTATAAACACAACCCCACAAATTAACCTGATCGCTCATCATGCCGACTTCCATTTGCTGTTTGCATTGTCGATCAAAGCCTTGCTCCAAACCTCCAAGCTTACTGAACTGAAAAAAATATGGCCTTGTGATCGCATTCCTGGCTTTAATGGAGCTCTTGCCAAATCCTTCTTGTAATCTATGTATCTCTTTCTTCATTTACTTCGAGTGTTTGGTAGAATAGTAAAGATTATTTTAAAAAAAATTAAAAATTAATTTTTTTAAAAATTAAATTTTAAGAAAAATCAGATTTAATCGTGATGCCAAACAAGTACATTATAATCTTTTATACCACTATTATATATGCATTGACTTGTTTTGTTGTTTGACATGGTATGTATTAATTTATCCAGCTGGTGAGCTTGTATGTGAGCAGTTGCCGATTGATCCTTGCTCATACTCAATTGCAACTTCTGGGAAGCGATGCTTGCTAGAGAATCACTCATCGAAAGATGGAATTAAGTACCATTGCAAGACATCACAGGTTGTTGTAGCTAGATACACTGAACAAGTTGATTGAATCTGATGAATGCATGTGGCCTCGATCGATAGAAACACTGTTGGCATCTCATCGGATTCTCTTCTCCAGCCTCAGTTTTTGACTAAACTTTGCTCAGAGTCATCCTATCAAGCTTGTCCAGCATTGTTGATCTCTACTCCAATTTGGCCTTTGGAGAAGGTATACTCATAATTCTTTATCTATCTGCCACTACAAATATCTATCCTTTCATTTCATGTGTCAAACATTTCGTACGCTAAAATAATATATGTAGATGCAGGAGTTTATTTGCCAAACCTGTGCGCCAATCCTCGCCGTGCCATGTACCAGACTATAAGTAATGGTGATGCAGCCCCTGCAACTATATGGTGGTGCTGATGTCACTTGGGCTCCAACTGCCATTTGATCCCGTCACTGGAGTAATTTACTTTAATTTTATCAATTAGGGATCACGTATGATCTTTAGTTAAACAAGAAGAAGAAGAACACACAGCTTGTTTCCATGCATATATGTTATGTCCTACAATCACTGTGTTAATTATAATTAGCAGTCCTTTCTATGCATGCCTGTAGGTATCTTTGTGTTTTGGAATGATCTCCAACATAATTATTTCCGTAAAATATTTTCCCTCGGCAATCACCAACTCTGTTTTCGCTTTAGAGTTTAAGAAAAAGCTTGCAATATCTATCTGAATCAGCACTTTGTCCATGCTCCATAGCAATGCATGCTGTCTGTTTCTATAAACAAACTCCAATAAATCACACATTCATAGTTGCTGTAAATTCCCAAATGATAAAGGAAGAAAAAATAGCAGTAGAAAACAATTGCACTCCATGCATTGCATAGTTTTGTGATCTCTACCTCCTTGCCGACAGTAAAAAGGCAGCAAAACCTGAGGTTCATATATTCTGGACAAGGAGAAGACAAAGTTATTTTGACTGGTCTACGGCTTCCACTTTGCCATGAATTCGCAACAGGTGTTGGATGCCCAATTCCTCCTCCTCGTACGGCCACTGTGAAAAGAAGGCTTCCACTTTGCCTTGCATTCCTGAACTTGAATGTCAGGTCATGCGGGCCAGAGAGTGGCACCCTCTTTGTTTCACGAGGGTCACTTTCTCGTTCCATAGCAAGGGGACAAAAAATGACACGATACCTTCTTTTGTCTTGAGGGGCTCAGGGCCCCTTCGGCTCTCCTTGAACAAGAGAGGCAAGTGTTCTGCAATGGGGTTTTGGATTTTTTCCATGGCCTTCCCTCCATTCCGGCTTGACTTCCTTTTGCATTTGCGTCTTCGATTAACTGTATTGGGCCAGACTTTGTTGTAAATGAGTTCACATTTCACAATGGCTACGTGCTACTACCAAATATATATATGCGTATATATATATATATGTATGTATCATGTTCGGCAATTAATTTGGAGTTGACTTCAGGTAAATCGCTATCTAATCAAAACATGGCTTAAAAAATTTGTTTTAAAAATAGTATGATTTTAAAAGAAGAAGAAGAAGTTAAAATAGCTCTTATCTAAGTTTACAAAAACATTTAATTTGACTTGGTTTATTAATTCATGACTCAATTAAAATATGGCTTCAAGTGGTTGTCTTAAAATCGATGAAATATTAAGTTTTTTGAAAAAAGATTAAAACCATTGAAAAAAATAATTAAAAAATTGAGTAAAACCGTACAACATTTAAACTCCTGGCTGTTTAAGAACGTCCAACCTGGAATACATGCCTTGTTTAATAATTTTGGTTCTTTCTCTCTTGGTTGGCCAGTAGCTAGGAGGCGGAACATTCCTAGTGTTTATCAAGCAGCATTGGCAAGTGATGAGCTGCAAAACGGACAATAAATCTTTTTTATTTCCTGAGAAAAAAAGAAAAGAAAAGAAAAGGACACCATGATTGATTGCAAGCTTCCTCTTCTGTAGAACATAATAAATAAAAAGGAAGATAATTTGGTTAATAGTTAATACCAAGAGAGGAAAAGATAAAACTTGAGAGTTTCAATTCATTATTCCCCACAGTTTCCATAATAATTCTGCTCTGCACCACCATAACAAAAGAGGTTTCCTTATCACCAACACTGCCATAAACTGACACACAGATATTGAGAGAGGGAGAGAGAGAGTTTTCAGAAAAGGAAAGAAAGTTGAGAAAGAAACAAACACCACCTGTAATCCTGTATCTCTTGCTTCCCTTTAACACTCCTTCATCTGTCCTAAACTCTGAACTTAGCCCTCTCTCCCTCTCTCTCTTGCTGCTGCCTCTCTTCTCTTGACAGTTGATGAAGCGAATGCTTTAAAGAGACCCTTTAGGCTAACCCCCAGCCTTTGGCACTTTCATCAAATTTCTCCTTTCTGGGTTCTCTCAAAATGCCAGCTTCACACGCTCCCCATTTTGATAGAGTTCATTTCAGTGCCAGCAGCAGTGACATCTCACTCTCTGGTGAGATTGGGGCTCATAGGAACTCTTCAGTGTCAGATTGCTTGTCAGAGGTGGATTTGGAGAGTGGAGCTTTGGATATGGAGGTGCATTTGGACAACAAGACTCAGAGAGATTGTAGAATTTGCCACCTGGGTTTGGACACTAGCGAGCAAGAATGTGGAGCAGCTATTGAGTTGGGGTGTTCCTGTAAGGGTGACTTGGGTGCTGCACACAAGAAATGTGCAGAAACTTGGTTCAAAATCAAGGGTAACACGTGAGTAAAGACTAACTTTTCCAATTTCTTTTTGTTAAAAAAGTTTAACTTCCGTTGTTGTCAGAAAATCAGAATATCCATGTGATGTTTTTGAAGAACTCTACATTTTGGCTGGCAAAAAGCGTTTCTAAGCTATAATATGTTCTGCTTGTTCAAAAATTCTTGTTAGAGTTTTGTTGGTTTTTGGAATTAAAGGCATTGTCAATTCCAATTTGTTCGATCCAGCATGTAGGTGACTTGAAGTGTTTGCAATAGGATTTTGGGATCTTCTTGATTATATTGCTCTGATTTGTAAATGTACTTTTCCAATTTCTGTAGTATTTCTTCTGAGTTTTTATTAATCATTAATAGAAACCTCCCCTTGAGGAGCAAGAACAACAAGGCAACATAGAGTCAGTTTTGGAGGAAGAAGAACAAGGGATATGTTGAAGACCTTGTATAGTTGGTTAGAAAATACTTCCCTCATTTAATTAGTCTCAACCCTCAGCAACTTCAATTATTCTAAGCAAACCAATTATACAAAAAGATAAAAGAAGAGTAACCAAGGCATAAGTTTGTAACGCTTGAATTAGATCCTTCTTGATCAATGACCAGTTAAACTCAACAATTCCTGTTCTGATTATTTATCTAATTAATCACATATCAGCACATTCAAATCTCCAAATGTACCTAGACGAAGTTTCTCAGTTTCCTCCTTGTGGTTGACGTGAGTCCAACTAACCACTCTGCAGCTACCATTAGCACTTGTTCCTGTCATGCTGCGGTTATAGCTGTCTTTATTCTTTTGCTTCTTTGTGACCTAGTTGAATAGGGGGGGGGGGGACGGAACTGTAAAAATTGAAGGCCATGTAGAAATCACGTGGAAGTAGCGAATCTTGTGGTCACCATGACTTGAACCAAAGCTAAGTTTACTAATAAATCACAGCATAGAAGGTTTATAATGGTTACCTATTATAAAGCATGAAGTGTGGGGACCAATGCACGCTCGTACACTTGTCTCTTTGTCCAAGTATTGACTATGAGAAGTAGACAAGTGCTTCTCTACTAATATGCAAAAAATTCATCTGCAGAAATTCTGATTCTATGAATGTCTAGAAGTAAGTGTCTTCTGGTTTATTGGCTCTATCTATGCACATAACATTTGATTGTCTGTTTCCCATGATCAGTAGTCCTTGCTTTACTGAAGCACGAAGCTTCAATTATTGTACTCCTTTGGGCTAGGTTCGCTTCAAGTTTCTTGATGACAATATGAATAATTTACCTCGACAAGATTAATTAATCTCTGGTCCAGCATCCTTTATCTGATCATTTTCAAATTCCTGATGTTTGTACAAATGATCCAAGCTTTGGAAACAGGCAGGAAAATTTTGATTGCAGTAATAAGAAATTCTGTTTGGGGAGATTCTCCAAACATCAGGAGTGCCTGTTATATATGCAAACTTCTCCCTTTGTCTTCCATTTGTGAATCATTACATGTTCTTATACAGAACACAGATCTTCATTTGGCTATCACTGCCTCCTTTTCTCTGTATATAACAGCCATTTCTTGGGGATTTTTGTCATGCTATGGTGGTTTTACCCACTGTCAAAGGTGGTGTTGTTTCTCATTTACTGAAAGAAGTGTTTTTCCAACTTGTTGCCTTCGTTGTCTGTAAGAAGGGTTGCATATACGTGTGCCACTAATTTAAGCTTTCTGCAGTGAGTTTTGTATGCATTTGCTGCATTATGCCATCATACCGTTTTAGCCAAAAACTCAACCCGTTACCTTGTTCGAGACTCCATGTTTAGTTTTATGGCCATTTAATTTTGATTAAAGTTCTAATTTATCTTAATACCGTTGTGCTCCACTGTATTTGTTCCTGTTTTCACAGGACATGCGAGATATGTGGTGCCACTGCACTTGGTGTAGGCGAGCAGACAAATGTGGCACATAATGCTAGCGCTGCAGTCTTATCAGCACCAGCAGGTCCTCTGATCCTTGTCGAGACCCAAACATTTTGGCATAGTCGCCGCATTATGAATTTCTTGCTTGCCTGCATGGTGGTGGCCTTTGTCATTTCCTGGCTCTTTCACTTTAAAATCCTCTCTTGAACTGAGAAGCAAGTCGTGGCATTTTACTGGCTTCAGGGACGAGGTGCGACCCCCATTCCATCAAGTGCTTGTTCTTGATGCTCTATCCCTCCTCTTAGCTTGTGCCACATCTGTAGCTTACCCGTGTCTCTGTAACTTACACATAAATTGTTACCTTCTTTACTTGCAACTCCTGCCTGTTGTCCTTTCTATGTTTAAGAGCCATAGTTTCCAATTTTGGATGATTGTAGTATTTGTGGCAGATATGAATCTCTGTTTGGTTATTATCACGCCCAGGTGTGCGCTAACTTCAGCAATGCACTACCTAGCACCTAAATTCCAATTTGCAGCAGTTCTATAAATCACTTGGACCATTCTGTGATTTTCGACATATCAAATGGGACAAATCACACCACCGTATGAGAAGACAGGAAAAAACTAAAAAAAAATGCCCCATCCTGCCTGCTTCATGAATAGCTCTCCGTCTCTGCTTAACTACGATAGCAAAAATATCAATTCAAAATGATACAGCACAAATCATATAAGAATCACTGACTAAATTGGATCAAATATATTCAGCTAAACTCATAAAAAGTAAGTTATATATCAAGATATCAGTCGGTTACATCAATCTCAACCATTATTTTGTATCCATATCTGTGGGATTGCTTCTATAATCATCAACAGCCTTGTCCAAAGTGCTCCTGACATGCTGGCACATCACCATCAAATTCTGACAAGCATCCTTCAACACCTCCCTAGCTGGATCACCTGCAAAACGTACAGGCAAGAAATCAAAAGTCAAAAAACATAAATGGGAAACCAGAAAGAAAATTGCAGTAGTTGCATGATCATTTAACAGGTCAAGGTCTTGTGAATGATTGACAGAGAAGATGCATGATTAATGTAAAAAGACTGCTAGGTATTGGTTAATTTGCACTGAAAATCTTAATAGCACCTTGATCACACCAACTGTTACCAGGAAGCAAATAGGAGTGGGGTATTCGATCAAAGAAAAACTAGTTTAGTTTAGCGAGAAGAAGCACATCTCAAAGAGGAACCCTAACATTTGCAGCAAGCTGCTAGTGAGATTCTTAAGTTGGACTGAGAACGGTTCCTGATAACCAATAACTGGGATAAGACGGATCAACATAACAGTTTGGCTTCAACTCTAATCTACAAGTGCATGCCCAGAGAAGATAAATGAACAAAATTGAAATCCAAACAGTAATTGAAACTGCGAAACCAAGGCTTTACAAAATCCAAACTACATAAACATAGAATTATCAATAGTCCTCATCATAACAGAATCAATCTAGTCCCGAAAATCAGGGGAAATCCTAAGAATAATGTATGCATAGGTAGTAGCATTGGAGAGGAGAGGAGAGGAGGGATAAGTAACGACATACCTGTAGTCTGTACTCGAATGTTAACCTTAGCATCAGAAGGATGAGGAATGCTGTATCCACAGAATGATACCCTTGGACTGCGAGGCCACCACAACCATAATTATTTCATTAAAACAAACAAATAAAAATAAAAATTAAGGGAAAAAGAGGAGTAGAGACTCTTGATTCAAGGCGAATCTGACAGAGTTTGCGAGAGTATGATCTTCGTCTACAAAACAGAAGGTTGCGCTGCTTGGATCCCTCACTGAACCGTGCTCCATTCCTAACCAAAAACAAGATCTTTTTATTTTATTTTATTTTTAAGGTTGGATAGAGAGCATCTCTTTCGTCTCTTACCTGTTTATTATTGTGGACGCTCTGATTTCTGTGCTTCTTTCTTTCTCCACTCTTCTTCTTCTCTATCCAAAGCCCCAAAACAGCTAAACCCTAAATGGTGAAACTAGGCTCGGTCTTGCTTAAGTGTTTGTATTTGTACACGTGTTCCCTTTTGTCACGGATTTACAGTTTGCTCCCTCAGCTTCATTCGGGCTTTGATTGCGTGGCTTCTTCTTATTGGGCTGTGACATCATCATCAACTCCCTACCTTTTCTTTTGCAAAAGAATACACACACGGTGGTCTCTCTTCTCCTAAAACCCTAATTCCCATCCAACTCGCGGCTCCTTCTACTCTTCTTACACTGTAAGTTTGGATTCGATTTCGTTCTAGATTACTTTTGAATATAAAGGTATTATGGGTTGATAGCTGTTTTCTTGTGCCGTGTGTATAGGGAATAGAATGGCTGCCAACAGCGTTGGTCTACCAGCTGGTGTCTCCAAAGAACAGGTAGGTCTTTTCATTTCAGATTTTTCTCTTCTCTTATGGGACTTCTAGGCATTGAAGTAGATTACCCTTTTGTTTTTTGATTATTTATGGTGATTGGTGCTTGGTTTTGAATACTAGTATTTGCTTTGTTTTCTATTTATATATTTTGTTTGAAATGCTATTACTATTATTTTTGTGGATTTCTGTCGGTGCTTTGAGTTTTTGGTTTTTGATGATGGTGGTGTAGGCCTACGGCATGGCTGCGACCGAGATGGAATACAGAGTCGAGTTGTTTAACAGGTAATATGATGATCCTTTTTGTGTTATTACTAGCAAGAGGGAAAGGCATAAGCATTGGATATGTTTGGGTAACTGGGGGCTTTTGTTTATTAAACAATTACAATGTTTTCCCTGTTGCTTTTTTTGCATGTTTCATTTTCATTATTCTCGTTCTCTTTTATGGTTTATTTGATTCTCAGATTATGTAAAAAGCTCACAGTGAGTATTGAAGTGCTAGGATTTTGCTGCTTACCGAAGCGTTTTATTAACTTTGATGTTTATGGATGGGATTGTTTTGATAGACCACCTGGCTATCTTGATATGTGCTTATGGTCATGCATTTTGGTGATATATGCTTCCAAAATTATTCTTTTGACGGTTCCAATTTCCATACAGAATTTCCTGAGCTCATTTTATTTTGTTTATTCAGGCTTCTTAATACATGTTTCAACAAGTGCATTGACAGAAGGTACTTCTTGTTTTTTGTTTTCTTCTAGTTGTAGGGATCCTTATGAAAGTGCTGAAATTATCTGAACTTTACTTTCATTCTTATTGTTTTTTGGACTGTTCGTCAACTTTGATGTTTTTTCTTCATATTCAGGCACAAGGATGCTGAGCTAAACACGGGTGAAAATAGTTGTGTTGACAGATGTGTTTCAAAATACTGGGCGGTAGGTTGTTTACCTTTTTTCAACTCGCTGTTTGACTTTTACAACTCTTTGTTGTTTAGCAATACTTGGAACTTTAGTTAATAAACAATTATCTGTTTTAACCAATTCATGTATGTTGATATTTTTAAATGCAGTTTTGTGAAACAATTTTGTCAGATGTATCCATTTGTACGAGTATTAGTTTTTTTTAGGTGTACAGCACAAGTAATGATATCATGTTTCTTGCTTTTATCAGCTCAATAATTCATTTGCTACTTTTCCTGTCATTTCTATTCAAGACTTGCTTGCAAAATCTTGCTAGCATGTACCTCGACCTGTGGACATTAAATCTTTTGTATAGTTGCAGTTGTTGGATGCATTTCAGTAGTGGTTGTAGTTTTAATCAGAAAGATTAAACTTTCTCTAATGTTTTGGCTGTCACTATCATCATTTAAATTGTTCTAAGCATATCCATAGACACCCAATTATAAAATGGCTAATATTCATAGTGCGTGACTTCTACTTCTATATACTATGGTTCCTCATTTGTTGGAACATTTTAGCGTTCATTGTGATTATATATGAACATGAAGAATTGTTATACGGTTACATATGTAAATGCTGACATTTGCTTTCCTTCTGTACCTCAACAAACATATGTGGTTGCTTTGAAAATGTTTCTGTGCTTTTAGCCATTTCAGACTTCTGCTATAACATCATTTTTGAGCTCCTATGTGGATGGGATGTAACCAAAGCTCAAATGGTTTTTCCAGGTGAATGGTATCATTGGCCAGATGCTTAGTGCTGGTCAACGTCCAATGTGAAACTCAGACCTGCTCGGATATGAAATTTGTTCTACATGAATACATGTTACACGCGCAGAGGAAGGGGACTAAAATCATTTTGTTGTCATTTTTCTCATCTCTAATCTATGATGTCATCTTCATTTGCTTAAGAATTAATTGCAGTTCTTTCTCTGTTGTTTAGCTTTTACTTCAAGTAAGATTAATTTTTTGGCCTTGGGTTCTTACTGATGAGAGTTCATCTTATTCCTCTAGTACAACATCTGTGTCATTTACATGTTAAATTTGTTGCGTAATGCTGAGTTATTATTGGCAGTTTTTGGTGCATGAATTAATATTGCGTAATGAATGTTAATTGAACATTACTCAACTCCTCTGTTTAATGTTACATCTTACCTCATTTGGTGAAACTGGAGGTTATTGGCTATATCTGTTTTTGGTAGAAAAATTGAGTATTTGTATGTACGGTTCAGATGGCAAATTGTTCCTCTGAGGAACTAAAAAACTTACTGGTGCTTTATTGATAATTGATTGCTAATGTCATAGCATTTTCAATGTTCGTAGTCCTAACTCCTAACAGAAGAAAGAGCGACCGATTTCTTCTCTTCCACCAGGTTGCCATTAGTGCAGCCAAGTTTCTCAGGCACGTGTCGACGTTCCTTTTCCGTTCGGAGCTACCGAGAAGTCATTTTATCCGTGCAACTTTGATGTTAAACTAGGTTATCCAGAGTCAAGTCGCACCAGGAGATCACTAATCAGCTGAGTTCAGATTATCTGTCCGAGTGATCCATAAAACGGGCACCTGTCTAAATTCCAGCTTTCCAATTCATTTCACTCAAAATTTGTTATTCGATGGCGACTCTGGTTTCCTAAGAAAGACGTTCATGCAGTCATAAAAGGCTTCTCATTTTGAATGTTTTTTCAACTGAGATGTGCTTGGAATTGCATCACCAAACACAAGCTAATTTTGTTTCCGCTTGTGGTGGATGTATTATTAATCCAAATACAAACAACACGTTGCCATATAGTTAAGGTCTTGGAGTTCTGATCAAAATGATAATGACAAGTACACCAAGCATATAAATAATACAGTTAACCCCTGTGGTGCTGCAGTAATTCAAGCGCAAAAGGAAACAAATAGAGATGAATACATGGAGTTCGCAAGTCTTAAAGGAAAAAATAAATACGAAAGGCTATACATTTTCAGTTTCCATGATTTTTTGCTTCTAAAGATGAGCCATCTTTTAGAGTTTCCTGTGCATCAGTGTCCATCCCAAGGCTAAAGAGGGAAGCGGCTTGAAGATAGAAGGCAGTGGGCCACTCGGGAGAAACTGCTTGAGCTTGCATAGCATCTCCAAGAGCTTGTTGTGGCAAGTCACTTACCAAGTAGCACAAACAGCGTCTAGCAAATACAGTCGGAGATACCATGGTCCCGCCATCGATAAACTACACAACCAGAAAAGGAAAGTTATATCCTGCAATTAGGTAAAATTGTAAGTACGTTCTATGACTTTCCATCAAATCAGTAACTAAACTAATGGTAATATTTTAATCCATGGCAAGGCGAAGCTATTTGAAATGCTGATAAAGTTATGAAACAAAGTTTGCTTCAATATAAAAACAGCATCTTTATAATAGTGTTTCCTTTCTTGTAAAGTACAGGCCTCGCTTCTTCTGTTACAGAGTTGTAGGACAGCCAATTATTTCATTAAATCATTCCAAATGTAGAAGAGCATATCCTATCCCTTTACCTATCTCTTCCATATCACATAACAGTAAAAATGTGCAGCAACCATACATTTTACCATGTCACAGCCTATATCAGAAATGTCTCTGCAGTTGTCAATTAATATGACTTACTTGAGTATAACAATCAATGGCAGTGTTAAAATCTTTCGCTCGAAAAGCAGCATCACCACGTTTCTTACAATTCAGCGTTTCCTGTATCTGATCTGTCCACATTTGGAAGGAAAGCTACAAGGCAAAAAAAATTCAATTACAGTCAGCGTAAAGTAAAGGTACAAAAATAAAATAAAAAGTCAACTTTTTTAGCATGTTAATAATTGAAAAGGGTAATCAAAGTACTTTTCTGTTTCTTATCATGTTGTAAAATGAAACTTTCAGCATGGAAGAAAATGATTATTATTTGTTTTGGAAGGGTTATCCCTCGTATTTCCAAGTAGACTTTTATATGCCAAAGGAGTCTGACACTTTTCATAGTTTTCTAGCAGTTTACAATGATCAATAAAAAGCACTTCCAAATTCTGAGTTACAATATTTGACATGTCAATTGTGAACAAGGAATGAGATGAAATATTGGAACAAACTCGTATGACTGGATAAGAAATGGTAATCTCTGCTGACTGAAAAATGATGGAAATAAAAGAAACAATGGATATCAATATGTAAATCAAACCATCAGACAACCCAGGGACATTAACAGCAATGTTCAACTCAGGCAAAGCTTTTAGTCAAAAATCAAACAAAATATGCACTAGATACTAACCTCATTTGCAATTCCCTCATCATCATTGTATCCCACCTTTTCCAGCATTTCATGTATTGCAGTAAGATCCAGTCTTGAGCAAGCTTCCCCTAGAGGTGTCAATGACATTGTTTGCTTTGGGGATTCAGTTCCATGTGGAATACCCATCAAAATATAGGATGGAACCTGCTAAATACCGGTAACTGAGATGATATAATATATTAAACAAATGCACCATTTTAATTTACATGATGAAAACTTTAACTGAAAGCGCAACACTATAAAAATACCAATGAAATGGCTCATACATGAGTGCATTGCCTGGCATAGGAATAAATGACACACCTGAGTATCTTTTTGAAGAGGAGTGAGAGCAGTGACAAGAGATTTTGCATTGGGCCTCTCACGAGCTTCATACTGTAAGCAACGGGAAGCTAAACGCACAAGTTCAGTTCCATCGTCGTTTGAAAAATGACCCTCCAAACAAGAGTCCATCAGCATCAGAAAATTTTTTCCGCGTATAAGGTCAAGTGCCTGCCAAAGAAGCAAGTGAAGGGAAAAGGCAGTATTTAGGCCAAAATTTTATCTGAATTGCAGAAATGATCAGGCACCATACAATCCAAATTTCAAGTATTAAAAGCTGATTGTTTACTATGAAAATTCTAAACTCAATTCAAGATAAATTGAAAACACAAAATAATTTCCAAGCAACTAAATATCATTTAGAAATGCTAGGAGAAATCCATACGGAAATTCAACCTCAAAAAGTTATTAGTTCAAAAAGAATCTATATTACATGGCTTGGAGGGATATGTTTTCCACTGAGAAGATCAAGTAATAGGGTGCCAAAGCTATAAACCACGCTCTCCGGTGTCACTCTTCCTGCCATACATAGACATCTACATTAAGCTCAATCAATAGTATATTGACAATATTGGCACCCAATTCATACAAATCCAAGCAAGCAAACACACCAGCTTCACTTATTACCAGTTCTCAAGTACTCCGGAGGGGTGAATGCCAAATTCGTACTGTAGCTCTTTCCATCTCTACTGTTCTTCATCAGGCCAAAGCAGGAGAGCCTCGGGTTACTATCCTGACAAGTGCTAACTCAATTTAAGATGCAGATCATGAAATCAAGAAAGCTGGCTTTTTTATAAGAGAGATAAAATATAGGACGCACCTGGTCAAACAAAATTCTATATGCATTAAAGTCATGGTACAAGGCCCTTCCTTTACTACTACAGTACTCCAAAGCTTGAGCTAAATAAAGAGCCACTCTCAACCTCATAGCCCATTTCATCGGCTGATTCTCCCCTGAACCCAAATTCATTTTTTTAACACATTATCATTAATTCCAACTAATGCTTAACTATTTTCAAAAAAAAATTAAGGATGAAGAGTAAAGCTGGCCTTACAATGAAAAAGATGCTTAGAGAGAGTCTCATTAGGCATAAACTCAGCAACAAGTAACCTCTCCTCTGCTTCACAGCAACACCCAATCAAATTGGCCAATCTTTCATTCCTTAATTGCCCCACTGCCCTAGCCTCCTCCTATATAATAAAAATCCGACCGCAGCAAAGTCACAAAAAGCTTAAAACTGGCAAGATTAACATTAAAAGAATAATGGGAAAAAAATTGAAATTACGAACAAGGAATTGGCGAGAATCAGGCCAAGCAGACTTGTTAAAGCGTTTAACAGCAATCCAGCGATCATCTTCTTGAAGCTTTCCTCTGTAAACTACATTCGGAGCTTTCTCTCCGTGTTCTGATACGATGTTGTCCGAATTGAACCCTGACGTGGCAGCTCTTAGCTGCTCAAAACTGTACTCTCTAAACCCACCAGGCAATAACTCCCCATTCTCTAAACACACAAGTTTATGTATTATTTATTAAAGCCCAAAAACCAGAAAGAGAAATAGATTAAACCCTAATCACTGAGGGAAAAAAAAGAGAGAGAATGCAGTGAGAAAATGAGGGAAGATGAAATAGTACTGCCGGTGGCAGTAAAAGTAAGTTAGATTACCAAGATCAGAGGAATAGTTGAGATTTGATTTGAGATGGGAAGGCCACCAACAGGGTGATAATTTGGAGCACCTAGCTCCCATTGCCTCCTCCTATGATCTATACCACTTCTTCTGTTTCTTCTTTTAATAAATCTTGAAAACCCAAGACAAAAAAAAAAAAGTAAAAACAGAGAAGTTTTACTTTTTAGTACTGATATATTTTCAGTATTCTGTGTTTCTCTTTTTTTTATCAATGGACTAGCCACGAAAGCATAAAGCTTGAGGAGGAGTGTTCAGTCCAGTACTATGCCTCCCTTTCTTAATTCTCGCATATATATATATACACACATACACAGAGCACTTTCTTGGGGAGTGGAAGAGAGAGAATGGAAGGGTGTTGTTTGGGAAGCAAGAAAGTGAGAGAAAAGGAAAACAAACTTTTTCAGGATCCAAGGCTGTTTCACTCTCACTCTCTGCATCTTTTCACTTCATTATTTCCCTTTCTTATTCCTAGATTCTCCAGTTTTTTCACAGGTGTAGCCAATCAGAATCCAACGCCACTCTCAACTGGAGCGCGTGAAGTACACTTAATGCAGGATGGCAGGATACCTGCGCGGCAAATCAACTTTATGGGAGCAATTTGCTGTGAAATGAATTCCGCGTTTGGTTACTGTAAAGTTGCGGGGATAGTGGAAATAAAAGGCATGTGTTTTTTTTATGATTTTTATTTAAAAAATTATTACAAAATTATATTAATAACAAATATATTTATCTTTACCTTTTTTAGACAGATATAAATTTGTCTTTTATATGCTTATTCTTTTTATTTGGAAACCCTAAATAAAAATAACCTAAAAGGAATGGAATGTGTGTGTGTGTGTGGTTTTTTAAATCTGTCAAATGGAAACTCAACAAGGTATATTTGATTTTGAGATTTATTGAGTTTAAATATAAAACCAGTTTTCACAAAGTTTTATGCCACTGTAAATGAAATATTTGAATTTTCTTCTTTAAAAAATTTAATTTCAATTAACTAATAATTTTTTATTTTAAAAAAATTATATTCTAAAATTAAAAAAAAACTTTGGAAAATATAATATGTGTGTTTGATATGTTGTATATGGTTATTTTCATAGATTTTTTTTATTAAAAATACACTAAAATAATATATTAACTCCTTACATCAACACGTAAATTTTTTTAAAAGAATTGATTTAATATTTTTTAAAACAAAAAAACAATTTAAAAAACTTTTAATATATAAAAACCGCCCACCACCAAACAAATTAATATAATAATAGCGTTGCTGGTTGTTTTTGAAGATGCGAGTTTTTCAGGAATGAATTTATCGGCAGAAGAGAGTCGAGATTGATCGCGGAATGATTTGAATCACTGTAGTGATATCGTGGCGTGGCGTGTGATGCTGGGTGGTGGTCAAAGTCAAAGGAAAGGAGATTCAACTGGGCAGTTGCGATGCATATTTGTTTATTTTCTATGTAAAGTGTGAGCTATATTAGCTACGGTTTAAGCAAGGTTAAATGGTGCATTAATTACTGTCTCACTCAATATATATATATATATAATTAAACACCCTCAAGTTACTTTAAAAAAGTAACTCGAGGGCATAATTTTTATTGTTATTAATTCGTGAAAATAAATATATAAAAAACGAGGAAATTACTATCATGTGCATTTAATTCAAAACATATCTTACTCCCTTGTCTTTCCGAGCAAGCAAGAATTTATCGAAATTGGAGTTTTCTCCCTCCTCTTCCGAGCACACACGGTGGTAGGCCACCTCAGGTTCAGAACCCTGTGCAACTGTTCGAGTAATCATTTTGATAAGGATTTTTTCTTGGATAGATTTTGACGCTGTCCTCTTCTTTCCTAATAATTACGTGCTCAATAGGAAGCGTAGCCTTGATGATTACAGGTATGAATTTCAGGGAAAAAAGGGTTTTACACTTTAGGCCACAGTGCGTGAACATCATGGTCTGCGAGTGCCGAAGGGGTAGTGTATCTTTCAAGATTCGACCCTCATAAATGGCCTGTGGGTTCCCTATAATTGATGGTAATTCCGGCCTACTTTTCTCTCTATCTTATCCAGTCACCCCCTGAACTTTTGGTCAAGTATAAACGCGTGGGACATGTCCTTGCTGAGGGTCGGAGTGTTCCGCCAGTGCACCGCCGAGGGAGATCGCGGAGAGCCCTCGTCCCACCTTGGCAAATGATGATTCCTAGTAAATCTAAATCTATACTGGACCGCCGAGGGAGATCGCGAAGAGCCCTCGTCCCACCTTGGCAAATGATGATTCCTAGTAAATCCAAATCTATACTGGACCGCCGAGGGAGATCGCGGAGAGCCCTCGTCCATCTTGGCAAATGATGATTCCTAGTAAATCTAAATCTAAATTCCCAGTATTTGTTTTGCGTAATGATTGATTCTCTTTGTAACGTATATTGACACATTCCCATAAATGAAATAATCAAGGAGAGTAAAACGGGAAGAGAAATAAATAAATTGATAAATGGAAGTAATGCTATCCATATCCTGATGCTAAAGCTATTATTCCTTAATTATTTCTTTTAATTTGAAGATAAAAGTATATTCGATTTAGCTTACATAATATTCAATCCAGAGTAAGATTTGTGTTTGTTTTTGCTGTGCCACCACTTATTTGAAAATATTTGATTTTTTATTTTAAATTAATTTTTTATTATTTTGGTGTGCAAATATTAAAAATAAAATTTATTTTAATATATTTTTAAATAAAATATTTTTAAAAAAGTTATTATCACTACATCAAATACTATTAATTTTTTTTTCAAGTGAGGATGTTAAAAACACATTCTTTATATTTTTATTTATGTTATCATGTTTTATTAAAAAAAAATTAATTTACATTTTCATTTTCACGCCAATCAAGATTAAATTTTACTTTCGTGTCACAATTAGGTTTATTTTATTTTACACACACGTTAACATACAAAATTGTGATAAAGTTTTTTTTAAAATAAAACTAATTTTATTATATATTTTTATAACATGTTCTATACGTAATTGTGTCCAGTTATATTTTTAAAAAGATTTAAAAATTTTAATTTAAAATTATTTTTTATATTTTATATTATTGTGATGTGTTAATGTTATATATATATATATATAATATTTAGAAAAGCATTTTAGAAAATAAATTTTTTAAATGGAATAATCATTTTGATTTGATGTTTTTGTAATTGAATCAATTGATCGCCTTCAATTATAATTGGACAGCACTTTTAACCGCAATTTTTACTATATAAATATTAAAAGCAACAGCAACAGTAAAAACAACAGTTATCACCACACCAGAAGTCAAGAAGATTACCAAAATAAGCCATTTATTTAGACAACAAATTAGAGATAACTATGACCTCGAGCTTTCAATACTTGCGCCCATTTTTGCCAGCAAGCTGAGCTTAGAACTTGTTATTCTTAAACAATTCGATGGTGCCGAAGACCAAATCATGGTGTCCTCTGCTAAGAAAAATTCCCTACTTGTGCTTCAATACTGCAAGCAAAGCTCCTAAAATCTTGACACTTTCCTCGCCATGCTTGAATTTCAAGGGAACCAAACCAAAATGTCTACTACAAAGCAAACAGCATCAGATAGGATCTCATAATAGAAGATCTGAAGTAGCAGCAGCCACATCCAGGCTTGCATTCTGTTCCCAGTTAGACTCCTTGCTGTGCCAACCTGACAATGAAAATGCTCTTGGTATTTTATAACACGACGACAGACTTTATTGGTTAGAAAGAGCAGGGTCCAAAGATTGCGTGATAAATTAAGCTACGGAATTATGGAGGTCTTTGGCGAGACATGCATCAAATCACCAATATAAGGTCAGATTCTTCTTGCCTAACTTCATTTTCCAGCTCAAATGACTCAACGTGGACATATTTGCCAGCGTTCAGTCAATGCAAGAACACACACGCACTGTGGCCTCCACCCCCACAAACACTTGCGAGTGCGCCCACATGGATAAAGCAATACTGGCTGTGCAAGAACACGTAATTTAGTATTCCTTCGCTTTTAACATGTTGCTTTAACTAAGATTTTAGCACACTCACTGAGGATTCTGCAATGGATCTGCTTGGGAACTTTAAAACATAGACCAGTAAGGAAGTTCAAGGATTTGGGTAGCATGAGGGCAGAGATCACTTCCTCTGTTTTTTCAAGTTCTCTTTTCCTCCCCTCTCCCCTACCCGGCTACTCTCATGATTGTCTGTACCATAATAAAATACACATTAAAATCCCAGTACTTCATGGACCGCTCTCGCATGTTCAACGAAAGCTATAACAGGCATCTTACTTACTCTGACTAGCACAAAGCATGACCTTATCTTTCCTTAACTGCTTGCCATGCTTAATTGTTTTTAATGAATTGCTCTAGACTACTTCTCGAAACATACACGACGGAGGTTCTGTTGTGTTATTTTGTCGACTATCGAGCTGAAGCCATATGTTAGTACTTAAGAATAAGAGCCTTTGACAGGCAGGCCAACCATGCCAGGCATGTCACATAACAAGTTATCCCTCCAACGTTACATTTCAACCTCCCATGAAAACACAGCAAAGAAAAAGAAGTTTAATCTAGAGGGCGGTTGCACTCGTGGGACACGGACAAGGAGCATTATTATATTGCATCATTGGCTCACGCCAAGCCCAATTATCTGAAAAGGTAGAGCACATGGTGCCTCCACTTGTTACTGTATTCTTAAAAAATTCAAGGCCATTTGCTCTCTAAGACAAACCATCAACATGAACGCGGTCCCTCTTATCTTTCATGCTTCATGAAAGATTTTTGTGGACCAAAAATTGTCATTGAGCATTCTTGGTTAAACATGACAAGTTGTACCAGGTACAAAGCTTTCTCCCTCTCTCTGATGTAAACAGGCAGCTGTACTTGTAAAAATTCCACAAACAAAAGAAAAGAATGCGATAATAATACAGAGAAAGTATGCAGGCTATGAGAAGACTAAACATTTCATTCCATTTCTCCATACAATAAAGTTACTGAGGTTTGACTATCTTGCCAACTAAACTGAGGACTAGTTATTCCAAACATAAATTTTAGGCACATATTCAATGCGGTAGCATCAGCAGAGCTATCTTCAGCTAGTGCTAACATTTATGTACAATTAACCGCCATCCATGTTCCTAGCTTCAATCTCATGAGTAAAATCCATTTCTGCTCTCCATTTGGTAAGCACTTAAATCAAATTGCCTAAAGATTGTCACTGCCAAGGCAAAACTGTCGTATTGATTAGCATCACTCACGTTAATCAACCCGCAGTCTCAACAGTTACCCCAGTTAATAGTATCTGGTGCTCTTCTTTGTTTTTGCTATCCCAGTCTCTACTCTGAGGTAGCAGTGGCAGAGATGTTAGTCCAGTGGGCCGCTCAGGTAAATCTGGAATGAAGATAATTGTTGTCTTCTCATTTCACATTTTTTAAATAAATTACAATCTAACTCGCCACTCAAATATAAACACTCCATCCAAGAAACACTTTGGATGATGAATAATGCACAAGTCAACTCTTTTCCTCTGACAATGTATCAATTACCTCCAAAGAGACTCTAGCCAATGAGCACGTAGCTCAATGGTGATCTTGCATAATATAAGTAAGAGAGAAGTAAAGTCTCTAGTTTGAGTCTCACCTTCATATAAAAATCCAATAAAATTGTAACACACTCCAAAGAGATTCTTCCCTTGAAATCTCTTTCATGAAATATAGTAACGTGAGAAGTAAGTTATTATGGGAAAGAAAGCAATATGAAAAACTCACCCGGCAGTTTCTTGTCAATAAAAAATGTAACCAAATTTACAGTATACCTGCGGAAGTATTAAACAATCCAAATTTATCAGAAAAAGTTCCTTGGGAATTAAATTCAGGAGAAGTTTGAGTCCTTTCACCATGCAACAACAACGTCAACCGTGTAATGTTTGTGAGATGCCACAATAAGAAAGCTCTGAACCACTGCAAGTGACCAAGCAAGCTGCTTAATGCACCTGCAGGTATGGGCCAAGTATTACCACCAAAAGTGAAAATCAGTCTTTCTATACAGCAGAATGCCAAACAGCCAAGAAAAGTACCATATGTCCAATTCAAACAAACACTTGTCCTGGCCCCATTGCCTCTTTGTATTTAAGAGAAACAAAAGTAATAACCCATCAAGGATGAGCTCGGTATTTACCTATTCGTGCCATATTTGTGGAATGTACGCACAAAAACTATGGTAAATATCATGTGCGATGAAAAAATCAAATCACCACAGCCATAATTAACCCCTCTGGAAACTGCAAATTATTGTGAGTTAAATAAGCAACAAGATGCTATCATGTAAATTAAACTGATGATCTGGTGCAATAAAAATAATAACAAAAAACAGTTGGATATTTCAAAACTTACAGTTGATCACAAGCAATTCAATTGCACTTTTTGGATGGGGCAGCCTGGAAAGTTTTGAGCCCTGAAAGAGAAAGTTGTACCTGATTGTAAAGAGATGCTACAATTACAACAATTGTAATTGAACTTTCATAATAGGATAGTGCCACAAGTCCTGAAATTAAAGAACCTTGTTGCAAATACTATGGAGTTTAAAAAATTTACCTCATGGCAATGGTAGTTTGGACCAGGAAGATGAGTCGAATAGAATGTGAATATACGAAGAATCTGGCAAGCCTAATTGAAGTACAGAAAAAATACTGATGTTGTGAGAGTGATAGGACAACAACAGAAACTAATATCATGTCCATCGCTCCATCCAATTATATAATCATATAGCTAGTGTGGGTGAATAATGTACAATGATATAAATGACAAAACTAATTTCATCAGCGAAGAAGCCATCTGCTTCTATCAGTGAAAAATGTGTAGCATTTTGGTTCTCTTTTCAGGACATGCAGAACAGTGAAAGAGCATCCTGAGAAGTATCCATAGCAAGTTACGCTACAAGATGAACAGCGCCCATAACTAGTTTCAATGTCACTACGTGCAGGAAAGAAACGCTACGGAGAAGATGAAGAAAATACAGGTCGAAAATATTGAGACATCTTAGAAGTCAGTTATTGTGGTAGAGATAAACAAAATCTGGAGCAGAACTAAGCTGATCTGGAAGATAGGTAAATAATATATGTTTTCCATTTTTTTGAGAGTAGAGGTCATTAGCATTTTGATAGATCCTGACAAGAGCTATCAGTCACTTAACAATCCCAAGAAGAATTTCAGAGGGTAAATTGTTTTCTTCTATTGTTTGCGGAGATGTTTTGGGCTTGTTTAAGTGTTTTCCAATATAGACCTTGCCCAATGTTCAGTAGCATGGGCTTGCCCACCTGTTCCCATACAGTGTGTGGCTGCTTCAGTAACATAAACGCCCCTAAACAACTGGTGCTTGTGTCTGGATTGAGTTTTGCTAGACAAGGTAAGTTATAGATTCATAAGAACCCATTGGAAATAAAAACCTTACAAAGCCAATTTTGATTTCAGACAGCAGGATTATTAATAAGTATCTCTCCTAGGACCTACTATGGTGGGAACATCAATGGATAATGGCTTTTTTTTCCAATTATTCGTTCAATGTTTTTTTATTATTATTATTTCTTGCCCTTCAGGCATACAGAATAACAAATACTTGTTTCCAACAAATTCAAGTTCAGGCCTCATTTCTGGCAATAGAAGGACTTCGTATAAACAACAAAACCAAGAAAAAAAAAACACTTACCACTAAATAGGCAAGGACCCTGCACCATATCAGAACTGTATAGATTTTCTTGTTCTGGAAAACGAAGGGATGGATGGTCCACTGCAACAAAACTAACTCCTGTTAGAACCAGGATCAAATTTAATTAAGAATAGAAGTCTGGCCACAGATGATTAGCTACTGAAACTCCATAGCGTGAGGAATGATTAAATCAAAGAGAAAAGGCTTGAAAAACATTCCACTTCTCTAAGGTTTTATAGAATAACTACTTCAGATAAAGAATAATAACATGCTAACATCAAATGACATACCAATTTGAGTCATCAAAGTCTGTATTATTTTTAAAACTGTCTATGTAATTCCTCAACAAAATAGTTTCCTTCGAGAGTTGTGATCATCACTATCATTCTAGTCTGAGACATTTGAAGTCTGAAACTGCATGTATCTGGTTGAATACTTCTTCCAGCGTTGAAAAGAAGTGATGCATACATTTGTGCAAGAGGAAACTAAGTGGGAAATTTCACAGTATTGTGCAAACAAATAACATCACCTTCCAAAATATATCTTCCTTGCCTACTCTACAAAGGATTCTATGAAATTTGATATACATGCCATCAGCTGCGGCAAAAGTTGCATTCATGAATCTTCCATAAACCACAGTAAAGTGAAAAGACAAAGCAGAACATTAAACAAATGCCAAAAGTAAGGAAACACTAAAAAAAAAAAGAAGGTCCGCCAACATTATTGAAAAACATCATCAGCAACCATTACAATGGTAAAACAGTCTGAAAACCATCTGTTAGATTACACGAGAAAATCCCAGAATATGTGAAGTAACAAAGAAAATCGACAAGTAATAACATGAAGAAAAACCTCACCAACACAAAAGAAGCAAAGATAAAGGTGAATGAGGTTTCACTGACATAAGCTCTGTCCTGGCCAAGTTCCTGAAACAAAACAGAAAAGGAACATAAAATGCTGTTCCATTTTACAAATAACAATGTATTCCGACAACTGATATTTCTCACCGGAAGAAGAAAAAAGCCAGCATCCTGAAGTGTCGGTCCTGGCCTATGTAAGTAATGAATTCCATGAGCAGCTAATCCATGTATGTACTGTAAGATAAATAAAAGAATATTCATTAACATCATCACATAAGAACCTATTTAACATCAAAATTGGATAACAAAGAGATTAACGTAATAATCAACAGTGATTAAGAAAGAGGGAACCTGAAAAACAATTCCAGCAAGAAGCAGCTTCCTATTCTCTGCAACAAGCGAAATTTCTATTGTCGTTTCTGTGCAAATCTTTCTCCAGAGCTGCACTTTATAAAATCAAACAACAATCAATAGAAACAAAAATAATTAAATAGTAAAAAAAGAGCAGGGGTGGAGAGTCAAGATAGAAACCTTAGGAGGCTGGCGAGCAATGTAAAAGGGCATTTTGAGAATCCGAGGTTATTTTTTGACATTTAACATTAATCAATGATAATTCACATAAATAAAAGACAGAAAGCAAAATTTGAATTGGTTTCTCTTTCCTTTTTTTTTTTTGTTTTGTTTCTTTGGTGATTTCAAGAGAGAAGCAGGATTTGAGATTTTGTGGTTGGGGATTAAGGATAATTGGGAATCTTCTTAAAAGTTTTTAAATTTCGATTTTTTTTTTTTGGTTGGAGGGAGGAGAGAGTTTTGAGTTGGAGAAAATTTTAGTAGAATCAGCAAAAATAATTAATACCCAATAAATTTTTTATTAGAAAACAAAAAACTGTCAAGAATTGGTTTCGAGGATATTGGAATCTCCAATGCAAGTTAAATACGGGATCATGGATACTTGGATAGTCATCGACCCCTAACCCTACTTATAAATTAAACAGGTTATTATATGCTTGTTCTTACTTGTGAAAGATTCTTCGCTGCTTCACTTTCGTGTAAGATTCAATCCTTAATCTCCTGTGCTACAATGTGATTGGTTATTTAAAAGACTAACCAATATTTTAGGGCCCGTTTAACATTTACATTGTGATTTAACAAAAAATTTAAATATTTTTAAATCATTTTAATACATTAATATTGGAAAATGTTAAAAAAAAAAAAAACTACTTCTGAGCTCTGTGTGTGTAACGTGGAGTCAAGAACTCAAGTAAAATAATCTTTCCATTTGCAATTTCCGACTTGAATAAAGAAAGAAAAAACGACTAGAGAGTCATTATCAGTCTCCTGACACGAAAGTTGAAACGCGATGTTGAGGTCAACATCCAAAATCCTGGACTGGGACAATTTACCAGAGGCCAGAGGATGCTCCAATGGTGTTTTACCATCCATATCTTGCACTTCGGTCGTGAATGGTTAACAAAATTACAGTTCCATGGCTGATAATTTTCCCAGCTCTTTATTTAGCTGATGTTGACTCAGTCTCAATTTTAATTAAAGTTGAGTTAACATGAATGGATACTGAATAATATTCACAGCAGAATTTTTTAAACAAAAAATTGACAACTACTGAGAGCAAAAATAGCATTTGATAATATTATGCACACTTGCATTGATGATGAAGATCGTGTTGCTCTAAGTACAGTTAATACCGGTTCTCTTGTCGAAAGAACCATGCCAAAACCAATACAAAATAACATGCATGTTCTCAGGTTTCTAGGCTACTTTCCTGCTACTATCTCAGAAGCCTTGCTTAATATATGCTTATTTTTTTCATTTAATTTTAGCTACTTGTGCAAAAACTTCAATCCAGTTTCAACCATTGCTCACCCAGCCGACTGAAAATGTATTTATCTATACCAGACGTGTCTAATTACAGGGAAGATTTGGCTTCAAACTAGACCCTTCCTACCGGAGAAAGGGGTGGATATGAGACATATCTTGCAGGGACATCTCCTGCACTTCCATTTGGAGCCCTTAAACCATCATTTTGCGACTGTATTGTTTCCAGAGAAGGTTTTTCTTCCAACAAGTTGCTAGATTCTGACATCTCGCATAGTTTTTTACCATCTAGAACTGCTATACAAAAAGCAAACGCTTGTAAAGTCGAAAGTGATGAATTGAACTCAACTGAATAGATCCCCTCCTTGAAAGGGGCCATGCTGAAGACAGGCTGGTTTTCTTCTCCACCCTGTGGTTAAATATGGATTAAGAGGAAGAGATGTAAGTTGAATATTACAGGTGTGGGGAATGATTAGTTGGTCTAAGCAATAGTAAGCATACCTGAGAGACGAGCTCAAATTTGTGGATTGCTGAACAGGCTTTGGCTGTACTCAATTTCTTAGTAAGTTGATTGCGGTTGACAAGAATCCTCAGTTTGCAACCCAAATCCCAACCTCCACAGTCACATGATCCACCTGATCTCCAACGCTGGAGCAACGATGAAGGTCCTCCTTTATTTGGTAGGCTGTGAATGCCACTTGGAAGTATGACTGTAGTATTGATAAGGCTTTGACTGCCAAGGACAGGCTGATTCTGTACATTACCCGAGGTAGAATTACATCTTGCCTCTGAATAATTATTGCACTTATTAGTCTGATTGCCATCTCTGATTGTACTTCTATTGATTACTTCAGGAATTTTGACAACAATGGCAGCAAGTTCATCGTTGGGCTGAAAATCTAAGGTTTGTTGCTCTGCCTGATGCGGATCCATAGCAAACAAAACAAGCTCCCTCGCAAAAGATTGTGCCATGTAGTTTTGTCTAGTCAAATTGGAAAACTGAGAACCAGAAACCTTCAACTGGGCAACAACATTAGGTATATAATCGTGATCTTTGCCCTTGCCACCTTGATTTGTCCACCTCCCATTCCTTTTCTTGACTTCTTGAATGGAAAAGAATGTGTAAATGCAGCTGTAGTCATCCTCCCTCGATGCACTCAATTTCTTAATTGTGGCTGCAAGAAGGTCACGTTCATTGTCAACTGCAAACGTGAACATAGGTTGGCCATTCTTAACTGCAACTCGGAGAAGGGCTTGAAATGGGAACGATGTGTACCTCTTGTCCTTAAATGAATCACTAACACTGATTTTGCCAGGAGTGGTGGTATCGGATTTTACTACCTCAATCTGTGCAGTTCCAGGCATACAATCTAACTGAATATTGAATGATTTGCAGACTGTATCTGTTGATTTAGAACCTCTCTGCAATTTCTCTCCTGAGTGATGGAAGTTTGCTGCCTTTGGCTTCAGCATTGGCTCCAGTAACCTTCTCAAAGGGCTTGACCGTGCTCTGCTTGAAGCATTTTGTGCATCACTACTTTGATTTCCCTGGTGCATGGAAGCCATAGCACTTTCTGAACCAGATTGTGCAGAATTATAAGTTGAGCTAAATTGTGGTTTAGATGAACCCTCTTTGGAGCTGAAACTTTTGCTTATCCTGCTCATACCAATGCTAAGTCTGCGAAATGGTGATGTGCTTCTTACTTTTTCAGAAGCTAATCTGTTCATTTTCTGATCTGCCACACAAGGCTCTTTTGAACTTGAATCACTCAGCATTACAGTTGGTTTCTTAACTTTCAAAATTGTATCACGGGATGTACCCATTCCTATTTTGGCTTGTTGGGGCGCTGATTGAGAAGAATCTGACAAAAATCTGAGATTCTTCATTTCACCTGAGTGCCATTTTTTCTCCAAGGTTCTGCCATTTTCATATGGAAGCGGGCATGAATGTGGGACATCAGAATGGACTGCTGGAAAGAAAATCTCCACGGGCACATCAGAAAAGCTCTTTCGATTTTCTTCTTCTTCCTTTTCACCAAACATCATTGTTGACTTATGGGGCACTCCGGAATGAGAACCTTGGGGGGAATCTCTTGGTATAAGAAGAATTAATCTTTCATTTGTTTGGTCAACATCTTGGTCTGCAACATATGCCTTCTGTTCTTGCAATTTACCTGCTCTCTTCATAAATTCATCCTCTGGAGGCTTTATGGTTGTCTTTGTCTTCATGAACTGCTGCCCTTCATAATCTAACCCATCAGGCAAAGATCCATTTTCTGGTTTGATCTTGGGGTTTGAATCTATTCTCTTGCACCGGTCACGGTTGATTTCTGGATGGTATTTGGGAAACGGCTGATCAGCTCTGATAAACTTTGCTCGCTTTATCACAGTGCTAGTCTGCGAACCTTTGACATCCTGAAACTTTCCAATGCTTTCTTTGAGGGATTTGACAGGAGAACTGCCTTTGTTGGGAGATGACATCAGATGAAATTGTAGTGAAGGGCGATGTGTCCTTTGACGACCAGGAGAGCAACTCTGACCTCCGCTGGAATAGACAGATGATCCTTCTGTTGAGAAAGGCGAGGATGAGCTGCAGCTTGAAAGTGAATGCCTGCTATTTCTGGCTGGCATCTGTTTCTGGCTGCACTGCCACTTTTCTAGCCGGCCCCAGTCAAGGACCCCAACATTTAAAACTTTGTCTTGGCGGGTTTGTCCCCGTTCCAGATAGCTTGGCAATTTGGACATGTACTTGACAAGCTCCTCTTCCTCAATTGCTGTCCTGTGTTGCTTCAGAATATTTCTCAAAGGTTTAGAAGGCAGATGATCTACGTTTTTTGTAATTTCATGATGGATATCTGTATGTGACAAATCAGGCTTTGCTAATTTCAGCTTCTCTTGCACATTCACGCTTTGCCTTGCTTGGGAAATTACAGTCTTCTCAGCAGTACCTAATGATTGATCATTCCTGAAATTATTTTCCAGTCTTAAGCTGTCTTCCATAGACCATATAGTTTATTTGGATGCCAGCCTTATCTCAAATGCAGAGCAGGCCACACATATTTCCACTTCACCTTTTCTGTCTCTCAACAAGAAGGCTCTGATGTACTTCTACAGTTGCATGCTTTCACTTAATTCATAGACACTGGCCGCTCTGAAGATAAAAACAAAAAATTGAGCATAGAACACACCCAAAGTTCTATTCATGGCTCGAAAAGCATATTAAAAACATTATTATTATTATTAGTATTGCTACTATAAGAAACAGCACATTGCAATTCTATGAAATTGTACATAATTATATTAACTCCAGTTTTCATCTGTGGTTAACCAAAGTATTTCACAAGCATGGAGACTTTTTTCTTTGTCCATAAGTTGGTTTATCAAAGAAGTCGTGCTACTAAAGGAATAGATATATGAACCTCGTTGACGAAGAACTGAATAATGAATAAACAAAATACCGGTAATCTCAGATTGTGAACAACCAACAATAACAGCTATCTTGAATGTCAAACTAGACAGGCACCAGAAAGAAACAGAGAGCAGAAAACCAAACCCCAATTGGAAATTCAAAACATAGACTTAATTTATATAAAAAAAAATAACTAACCAAATTATCTAAAACTATTAGCATTAAAATTTCTTCTGAAACCACTGGCAGTCCTGCATCACATGTTAACCAACAAGAATTCCTGAAACATGCTAACCAACAAGAAATCCTGCATCTCTCATCCACAAAAGAGATCATATCTAGACCAATACCGTAGGAAAATGGAATTTACACTCACTAAAGGTAATACCTCCATGAAGGGAGCAAAAGAATAAGGCAACCTATATGAACTTCTTTTCACCCCCATGATTGAGCAGATTGATCACTGCATTTACATTCAAGAGTGATTCAAAGACCAATGCTTAACTGTGCACAAAAATGAATAGTTACCATGTTTCCGCTAGAAGTCTAAAATCATCTTAACATGAAGGGTTAAAATACTAGCTTCTAAGTTCCAAGAATAACAGGGACTGAATTCTGACCGAGCACATGACAGATTGGAATAAACAGCATATCATAAACCAGATGACATAATCCCTGAATGCAAGTTGCTAAAGGGAGATATCCATTAGAGTGTTGCGGTGGGTTATTAGAAGTTTTTTTCTCAGTCAATTCTCCCCTCCTATACTTAACAGTATTTCCTCAAACACTATAACCGACTCAACTGGTGCCATAAACTGAAAAGGATATTAACCACACAACATAGAATGATCTTATCAGGATGACTAACATTGAGATTTTTTTTCTGATTTCAATGCAAGACTTGTCTTTGAAATCCTTTAATGATTGATTGGAAAGGGAGAAAGAAATTTAAAAAAGGAAACCCTGCTTACATGTGCCCCTTATATTTAAATGGCCTCAATAATCAACAAATATAATTAATTACTCGGGTCTCGTCGTTGGTGTTCACATCTAAGACTCATGAAAGGCACCCTCCTTTTTTCTAGCTAAGAGGAAGCAGATGAGTATTTATGGGCATTAGCAGCATGCCGTATGTTGCAGAGATGATAGAATTTTAGTTATTTCATTATTCAAATATAATTAATTGTTTAGTAATTTAATTATATTATCATAATCTCGATTGGGTGTTATTTTAGCTTTTATATTTATTTGTATTTGAAAAGAAATATTAATAGATCTTATACCCATACGAATGTTTAACCTAAAACTTGGATAATTTTTATATCCTTTTATTTCTTTCCAACCTGGTATCAATTCTTTTTATTGATTGAAATTGAAATTGAATTTAGAAAATTTCTATCTTGAAATTAAAATCAAAAGATACTGATTTTTTTAAAAAAAGCTACATCATACATTTTAATTTCTTGATGCATGTACAATTTAAATTTTTAATTACTACTTTTAAAAAAAAAACAAAAAGAAAAGAAACACAATGTATCGTTTGATTTCATAATTTTACTAAGAAAAGGGAAATTCATAAGTGAACTCTTAAACCATCATAAACTCTAAAAACCTTGATATGGGTCAATATAGCATAAGAGATGAGTTTTTTTTTCCCCTTCTATTACATCTTATCAAAAAAATATTCAATATGCATCTTAGACTAAAGCTTATGATATGAGCTTCCTATTGACTTTAAGAATTTACAATAAACCAATTCGAGAAATTGTGACTCAGAGTATCTAGTTGAAGAAATTGTCTAATATTTTCTTTGTTTTCAACTTGGTATCAATATTTTAATTTTTTTTCTATTTTTATCTGGATCGTAGCAAGATAGACTCGGTTTATGTTCAAGTCTTTTTAGTAAATATCAAAATTTTGTTAGTTAAAGCTAAAATATACCGACACATGAGCATTCCATAAATCATAACCATAGCATTTTGAATAGCGTCTATTTTGGAAATCTTGCATGAAGTAAAAATCTTACTTGTAGTGAAGAAGGGGACAGAAAATTACACACTTGTATAAAAAAAAAATGCTAGAGTTTTACTGCATAAAACATAGATTATCCAAGTCCATAAAACATTGCAAAACCATTTTAGCTGCGCCAGTTGTCCTAAGATTATGACTTGTACAGATAAAACGTACATGAAACTTGAATCAAGACACGGCATAAGATGAAATTCGATGCAAGAAGACAAAAGACAATTAAAACAAAGCAACAAAAAATTGAAGCAGAGAACTGCTGAAGGCAAAAATTGGGTGGCCCGTGAAACCCGTTTTGCGATAAGGTATGATCGACTTGTCATCATCTTAGCTAATCGGCTGGCCTGCAGCTTCAACTAGAGTAAAAGGAGAAGATACCCAGCTAACCAAGATGCAAAGCGCACTCGTTTTCAAAAATCCTAAACACTAAGACCACATTATTTCTCAGACTGACGAAAAAGTAGGGGCAGATTTGCTTAAAGGAAACACTTTTCTTTTTCTTTTACTCACCTTTACAAGAATTAAACAGAGCACAGTTAGATTAAACTTAGTCAAAAACACTAGAAACTTGCCTAATCTCTCACACTCTCCCTCCGAGTTCAACTTGAAGATGCTAAGTTCGAACTAAAAAAACAAGCAACATGTTGAGACTTCGAATTAAATATATGGATTATATACAAAAGTTTCTAGGAAACCAAACAGAAAGTCATAAACTTTCAGGAGACTTATCACTCGCGCGAAGAAAATAGCACGTACCCAGTTCAGGTGTGGAAATGCTGAACAATGAGATATCATTAACAGCACCATAAGCCTCTTTAACACAGAGCTATACGTGTCGGTGCTGGCTTGATCCAGGATACTAACAGAGAGATCAGAGCAGTCATAGAGAGGGAAAAAAGGGAAAATACTGCAAACAATCAATGCCTTATCTTTTTTCTAATCTATAAACTGATGAGAAGTACAGAAAGGCAGGGAGAGCGCTCTTTAGAGAGGGATATTGTGTTTTCTGGCTGGAACTTGTTTGTTTTGTTTGTTAAGAGTCAAAGTGAAGAGTAGTTAGAGAGAAGGGGGTGAGGGTGGGAGAGAGGAAATCATCTTCATCAGACGGCCAAGAAAAGGTGAAAGCAGGGGTTGATGAGATCAGGTGGTCACAGTCAACATGGCGGGTGATGGTATGTTCGTGGTCCCCACTTGATACCTTATGTGTTTGTTTTTTCTTCTTTCAATTGATGCTTCAAAAATGACATGTTCAAGCTTGATGCATCTGGCGAGGGAGGTGGCGGGTCCCAGTGTGGGTCCATGTGCATTCCGATTATTGGATTGGGCTCTGGACATGGATGATTACTTGATTAGAAAAGGTTAATTATTACACGAGCACTTATTATTAAACTTGTTTAGGAGACCGCTTTCCGACAAAAATTGAGGAAATTTGTAGTTTGTAGTTTTATTTTTTATTGTTTTAGCAGAAATATAATTTTTTTAATTGAAAATCAAGAAAGCTTACAGATCTTGGTACGAAGCTTCCCAGGATTCAAAAGAATTCTCTAAATATAAAGAAAAAAAATAATAGACTTATATATTACAATAAAAACATTAAAAAAAAACACATACCGTGAATATTTTACAAATAAATTAAAAATCAATAGGTTGTATTTAAAATATAAAAATTATTTTACAGATAAATAAAAAAAGTATTAGTATATATATCTTGTAATTAATTAATTGATTACATGTAGCATTGATTTTGTTCATGTAAATACATTTAATTTACTAATAAAGGTTTATTATCTTTAATATTCATCAAATATTTTATTAATTAATTTAATATTTAATTAATAAATCTAGAGTAAATATAAAGTTATTGATATCAAAAATACCTTGTATAAAGAATCATAAAATTATTATAATCATGAAACTCTTATTACAGCAAAACATTGTTCTTAAATGTTCTTGGTTCGTGCTCTATTAAAACTTGATATTAATTAGAGTTGTTGAAATTGATACATGTTATTTTTTTATGAAATAAAATGATTATTCTCGTAAATCGAGATACGAGGGATTCATAGACATGATGTGTAAATACTTTTCAGATGATATATACATTAAATTGACTTGCAAAAGAATTTCATATTAAAAAATCATATTTATTTATAAAAAGGTTTCAGGTAATAGTTGAGTAAGTGATATTTATAGTTGATATTTTTAATTTATCTTTATATAGAGAGAGTGAATTTCTTTTTTATCAAATGTAAAAATATATAAAAGATAAAAAATTATAACTTTGAAACCCATAGGAAACCATAATATAAAACACAAAAATAAACAAAGGAAATAGACTCCTTAAATAAATAAAAAAACCATAAAGAAACCGAGAAAAAATTAGACTAGGAACTCAAACCCAGGATAGGTGCCTGGCCTAACAAACTAAAAACAACTATAACCAAATAAAGAATATAAAAAACATAGTTACACATAATATAAAAGGCAAACATAAAAAGGACAAAGACCCAAAGACTATAAAGGTTGGCTCAGCAACAAAACACCATCACATAAAACATGTATGGTCAAGACATTGTCATGCATTCACATAGCAAAGGAAGAGCGATTCTTATAGAAATGGAGAACCATGAAGAACTAAACTTGAAACTTGCGAAAGATCACGTTAATTATTTTGGAAACATGCTCAACTATACATTTGTTCTTTTCATTCCAAATTAAAAGTGCATAAGAAGAGCAATACCAGCTCGTTTCATTCTTTATTGCAACCCTTTACTTCTTCAAGAGAGACCTCTACGCACGCTAGAGAAAAAAAACATAGAACGATTTAGTCGAAGCCACTACTTAATACGACTTCATAATAATAAAGATCAATAATAGCTAAAGAACATATGAGCATAGGATTTCTCCTTTTGATTACATAGGACACAAATAGGATCAATTAAGAGAAAGCTAAGATGATCTTTTGTTTTGAGCTTACTTAGGACAACAAGCTATAGAATAAAATTATATATTGGTAAAGACCACTGCTCCAAGACAATATTATACCAACTGACAGCATTACTTTAAACCAAAAGAACTCACGAGCGTTAGCTATGAAAGATCCCGATCCACGCTACCAATTATGAAGAGTAGTGATTCCTCCAAAATGAGCTACCAGGTGACTTTTAAGAGAACATATTGATTTCTACAGAGGGAAGAAGATTTTTGCATCTTCAATGCCCATATGAAGTTATGTGGAAGATATAAATGAATAACTCAAAGGATCCAAAAATAATCAAATTTTTTATGGATGTGTTCATAGTTGTTTAGCTAAAAAACATTTGTTTCTTGTCTTAATATCTAAGAGCTCAATACCTCCTTTAGATTTGGGTAGACACATCTTATGCCAGACAATAATGGCAGAGTGCTTAAAGAAATGGTTGTCGGACCAGAGGAAGCTGCGACATAGGCTGTTGATCTTGTTGATAACAATAGCACGGACAGGGAAAATAACTAGCCAGAATAGAATCGTGTCATATAGATCAGATTTGATAAGCTTAAGCCTACTAGTATAAAATAGATATTTATTCATCCAACTCTAAGTGAATGATTGAAGTTTGTGCAGGATATGAGAAAATTGGCTAGCTAATAAATGATGAGAACTAAGAGGCATACTAAAATATTTGAAGGGAAACTAACCCTTTGAAAACCCAGTAAGCTAAAGACATGCTAACTTGGTGTCATTACCAATCCCATAAAAAAAATGATTTAAAAGTATTAGCATCAAGGCTAGATATTTAGCCAAAAGAAAGAAATTGTTGGTATAAAATGCTGACAAATGGCATATCACACCTGCAAAAAAGAAGGATGTCATATATAAAAGCTAAGTGACTAATCCCAAGAGCTCTGCATTTAGAATAGAAGTTGAAATCAGACTATTAAATGCTTAGAGTAAGCATCCTAGAAAAATATTTCATCCAAACAATGAAAGAGCGGGGGGGGGGGAAAGGATCCCTTTAATGGACACCACATTACCCATTAAAAAAAACAAATAAATCACCATTGACAAAAACTAAATAAGAAGTTGTCTCCACACATTGCATGACCATGCCAACAAAACGAGCTGGAAAGCCTAATAAAAGAAGAACATTATGCAGAAAAAGCCTTTGAATATTGTTAAATGCCTTTCTAAAATCAATCTTGATAATGCATCTGAGGGAGAATCTCTTGCGCTCATAATGATGGAAAAGATCCTGTAAAAGGTTGATGTTAAATGGACAGGTTAGGTATAACATGAATTATATGAAGATACTGAAGTAATCAAGAGATAATTCATCATCCTGAGTAAATCTCAAAAAATATTTTATTTATTCTTAAATAGTATTGATTATAAATTCATAAATGAGATGGAATGAGATTTTAAAAAAATTTTAAATTTTATTCAAATATTCAAAATTATGATGTGGAGAACAAACATAATTAGACTGAGTGAACATGCTCTATGCTATGATGTCTAAATCAAAATATTATTGATTAGAGGATAATAATTATACTGGAAAATTGGTCACTAAAAAGTTAAATCAAATTCATATGACTTTTCTAATGTTTAAGAGATCATAATAAATTATTATACATTGTACTTTATCTTTAAACATAAATCAATCAATTATTTAATTGATAATAAAATAATTTATTTAATTTACTTAATTATATTTTATTTAGGATTACAATCTATATTTGAACCAACTTATTATGAAACCTAATATATCACACATGTAAAAACCATTGGTTTAAAATTAAATGGGATGGCCAATAAAATATAACTTGTTTGTAAATAAATCTTAGAAATCAAGGACTATAATATAATTAATATAAAAGATTACAGTTCTAGACATATAAACAATCAAGTAAGAACTTAATTAAATATATTTATAAAATTAGCATAAAATAATACATGTGATATTATTTAAGAAGTATAGTGATATTTTGTTATTTATAAGGTTTTTAGATTTTTCTATAAATAGAAATTTATACCTTTTATTTCACAAGGTGAGTAGAGTATGATATAAAAACATCTAAAAAAAAATAGCACTCAAAAGTATAACAATCTCTTTTCTAAAAGGATTTAAGAGATTTCTCATCGATAATTTATCTGAATTATCATTAGAGATCAAACACTTAATAGCTTGTAGTTTACAAGAACCTAGTCAGCCTTGAAATACTTATTAAAAGCTAAAAAAAACTCTTTTTTATGTAATTTTATATAAATTTTAAATAACCATAAATCTATTTAATAAAAAAGCTTAAGATTCTAAAAAGAAAAATAAATTTACAATTTCCCCATGACAAATAACAAATGGCAAGTACTATTTTTCAATAACTTCACAACTTTATTCTTTTGGCACATATTTTGTTGAGTACGTGATTAGAAGATTGATTAATTAGTAATTATGTAATGTCTTTATTGCAAATAAAAAGAAAAAAGAAAAGAAAAGAAAACTCGTGTAGAAAAAGATAAGAACAGGAAACAAGAACCTTAAACAAGGTAAGATATCATTAACAAAACATCAAAGGATGTAGTTAAATTAAATTGGTCATACTCAGAAAAAATATTATTTATTTAAATATTTTTATTCGCCTTTCAGCAGCTTTTCCAATCATTCGATGACATGTCATTAAATCGCTATTGGTACTTTAAATCTTATTTTATATCAATTAAGTATATAACTTTTATTTTTTTTCTATCTTAATACACCAATGTTTTTAATTGTCTGCACCTTTTGAATTTATCGAGTTGCTGTTAAAAGAAAAAGGAAATTAGCATTCCCACTTTAATAATCTCGTCAACTTTTTTGGTAACTAGGATAGGGAGCTAAATTTAATGTCAGTTTCTTATAATTATGATTGTTTTTTAAATATTTTTTATGTTAAAATATATTAAAATAATATTTTTTATTTTTTAAAATGAACACATCCAAATAATTCAAAATATAAAAAAATAAATAAATTTCTAAACGGTGCTAGAGGGATGAAAAAAGTGTTTTCCCATGCTTAAAAAGATAGATTAGAATCATTAGATTCATGACGCATACTTATATAACCAGTGTCAAGACCGACAGCCTGGACCTTATATTTATTTATCAAATTTCATGTATCAAAATTAAATTTATTAATTCGGTCTAGATTAAGAAAAAGGCTATACACGATAATAACTAATCCATCCTCATTAAATGATTTTCTGAGAAGTGGCTCATCAATAACGTGGCATCATCTCAGCGTGTCGAGGTGTTGTTTTTCATCTTGTTTTTGTACTTTAAAAATATTTTTAAAAAAAAATTAATATTTTTTTATTTTAAATTAATTTTTTAAATTATTTTGATGTAATAATATAAAAAATATTATTATATTTCTAAACACCCTCTTATTGACCATGGTTATTTATGCTCTTCAAATTTTTTTTTGTGTTTTTAATATTTTTGACATATTAATATTAAAAATATAAAAATATTATTTTAATATATTCTTAATTAAAAAACATTTTCATCCCACATTATCTAACATCATGTTTTTTTTTAATTAAAGGACATTTCTTGAAGGCAATTACTACTCCACAAGTTTCACCTTTATGCTCGCAAGGATATCATTTAATTCATATCATCACTAAATGATTCTCAAAGTATTAATGGGATATGCCTAGGTCATAATTAAACAAGGTTTTCCTTTTCAGTTTATTATTTTTGGACCGTGTCGATTTAATATACTAATATCAAAAATAAATTTGAAAATTTAAAAAATATATTATTTTAAAATAAAAAACAACTTATACTGCAATCTGAACATTCCCAGGAATATTAAGGCATATTCATAGGATACCATCCCTTTTGTCTTGGATGAGAGGTGGGTGGGTCCAGTCACGTTCCAGATATGATACAGTAATTCTTGAAGCGTGTCAAATTATTCCGGAATCAGTAGCCAATTTTTTGAGCAATAAAATGCTTTGACGAGAGTGGCTCGCATCAAATTCAAAAGGGTCGCCTTTAAACCATGGAAAGGTGAGAAAGAGGGGTAAAGAAGAGAGAAATTAATAAAAGAGGACGAGAATGGAGCGTACATTATTATTGCCTGGTAGATCCTGAAGTACATCATAGTGATCCTATGTTCCCAAAAATGTTTATTTGAAAACGTGTATTTTTAAATTTGTATTTTTATTTTTATTTTTATTAAAATTAAATATAATTTTTATGTATTCAATTTATAAAAATCATCCCAGGACGGAACCCTAAATCTATAAAAATCACAACAAATAAAACCTAAATCACAACAACCTATCTTATATAAAGATAAAAATAACTATTTTTTTTTATTTATATAAGATGTCCTGATTAATTTAGCCGAGTGGTGGAAAAGGTTTGTCTTTTTCCACTACATCTAAATTCGAGTCCTGACGTGCATGTCTGTCATCCCCGTGGTGTCTTACATGCCTACTGAGTTTTTTTTGTTACATTTAATTTTGATATTTTTTGTATATATTTATTATCACTATGATATTTTATTTGTTTATTAAACTTGTAGTATATTTATTGTACTCGGGAATTTATCATAATGTATGGAAGTTGCCCGAACACCCCGATTGTATATAAAAAAAATCTAAAATTTGAGAAAGTTAAATCAATTTATAAAAATCATCCCAGGACGAAACCCTAGTCAGGAAACAATCTTGGTTAATTTACTGTGCCAGCCGATGACAAAACAACGGCGGGGTTGTTCCCACCGTCTATTTAAAGCAAGCACTGAAATGGCCCGCAAGATTACGTGATCAATCAACAATATGACTTGGTTTTGTATATATTTGATCAGCATTAATGGAGTGATTAGAAATGTCTAAGGTATTAATAAGATCAAGGAAAAAGTCCAAGGTATATTAGAAAATATCACAGTTGTTGCCCGTGATGAATGATCGTCGAAGAATCCAAACTTAGCAGCGTCACAGATTATGCCATGATTGGCCCTTAATATTCAATTCGAAGCTAATGACCAGCAACTGGCAAGCATTTCTTTTCTGTCGCTCTCTCTGCTCGGTGGTTGCTCGAGAAATGAGAAATTAAATACGCAGCAAGCAGGCATGCTCATCCCCAGGGGAAAAGACAAGAAGGGATCATGTGAGCTATGCATATATTTCGACATGCAAGTTGCAACGGATGCTTCAGGTAGAAAGAATATCATCAGTATACGAGGAACTTGATCTTATGATTCTCGCAGATCACTTCCCATTGGTTTCAATGCAGTGCTTAGATTTTAGAAAGATTTCAAGAGGGATTTTTTTTTTAAAATTGTTCTGGGCTAAACTTGAGTGTGTTTTTTACCTTTTCTTTTTTCAAAACGGAGGAGGAATGATTGGAATTGAAGATTTTATTTTGAGGCAGGAAATTGGTCTTGGAGCCACATGATTTCACCGGAGAACATTGTTAATGTCATCGCCGAAATCGAGTATAATCATCCATTGGGAGATGATTTCCCTCCAAGTTCAAAAGCAAAATGATAAACGTTTTCATCCATGATGCCATTGGAATCAGAAGTCACCAAAGCTGTATGGGTCACTGAAGGAAAAGAATACAAGAAACTAGAAGTAGTGATTTAGGGTCTGTGTTTTAAGAATAAATTTCTGGAAAATAAATTAGTAGTATAACAAAAAATAAATTAGAAAATATTTTTTTATTAATATTTTTTAAAATTTATTAAAATAATAAGAAAGAAATGTTACAAATTAAAAAGTTAAATAAAAATAAAATTAAAAAAATCTAATTTTATAAATTATTTAAGATAAAATAAATAACAATTAAAAATTTTTAAAATAAAATTTAATAAATAAAAAACTTTAAAAATGATAAAATATTATATATTATTCATTTAATTCTGTAAACATCTTACAGAAAATAAATATATAAAAATCACACACACACACACATAGCCATCTCTGTCGGGAATCCGTTGGCTTGCTCAAAGGTACGAGCCTTGGTGCTCTAGACGACCCGATCATGTGGATGCCCATCCGCGAAAATATTTGGCGCCATTAAAAAAATCACCGACCAGGTCCATATGTCTCGTATGTCGAGGCAGCCCATATTATTTGTAACTGCTCCTACGACAGCGCTGCAGTGATAATAAAGAAACAAATAATGTCCCTGGGCTAATCCACTCCTCAACTTTTTTTTATATGGATAAATTATCTGGTAGGTATAATTATGATTGTTTTTATATATATATTTTTTAAAATATATTAAAATGATATTTTTTTAATTTTTTAAAAATTATTTTTAATACTAGTATAATAAAATAATTTAAAAATATTAATTTCAAGTAAAAAAATAAAAAATTTTAAATTTTTTCAAAAATATTTGTAAAATAAAAGAATAAATAGGGTCTAAAAAATCTTTTAAATTGAAGGAGTATTTATTTTAAAAAATATTTTTTATATTTTTAAAATTTATTTTTAACCGTACATATCAAAGTAATTCTTTTTTAAAAATTAACTTTTTTTTAAAACACTGTTAAAGGCCATGGGACAGGTGGGTAAATGTCATTATTGCGTTAAACTTTATCGGAATGTACTAGGTTTGATGATTCGAACACCATGCAATGGAGTTAACAGTGAAAAAGAGGGTGGTCCTCGAATTGAATGAAATTTGTCGGTCTCTCAATTTTGCATAGAAGACATTTTAGTATTTATTGAAAGATTTCTTGCAATTAGGCCCATTCTTTCACAATTTTATTTCGTATCCGATTCATTGTCATCTGTATGTATAGGTTAGGAAAACATATCTTCAACCTTAAGGCAGCAAGCTACAAGATTATCTTAGGAATTATGGAACTAACATTACGAAAATGAGATTCCAAATTTTACAGCGAGTAACCTCTATTATTCTCTACGCCCATGAATAATCATGGGGAAATAATTCGGCGAAGAATAAATTGTGTATCATCAATAATGCCGAAACCCGCCAAATATATAGTCAATATGCCCATTCAAAAAGTAAATTCATTAATAGCAATGAGTCAATCAGAAATCATTCGACAAAAGAGAACCTAGCTTTAGCTAAGGCCGAGGCCGTGGCCATGGATCACGAGGGCAACATGTGCTGTTTTGATATTTTTTAAAAATTTTAAATTAATTTTATTTTATATTTTTAAATTATTTTAATGTGTTGATGTTAAAATATTTTTTTTAAAATAAAAAAATTTATTGTGCTACAACAAGATCCCTATGCAAGAGCTTCTGGGTCAACTATATGGAGCAACAGGTGAGATTTGAGAGATTTGAAACTATATACATGGCTAGCCACTCTTACTGGCAGGCTCGTATCCACAGACGACACATAAAACGTTTGAAAACACATTCATTTGAGCTGAGCTTGTTGTGACCGATTTAGCCCAGTCCACATAAAATATTATCCATTTTGAGCCCGCAAAGGATTACTCGCAGATTTGACACGTCCAGTGTGGGCTGTCAACAGTACGCTAAGCGGTAGAGCCTCGCTTCTCCATGCCTCTGCGTCTCAATCTCCGAGAAGCTTTGGTGTTGCAACCAAGAGATGTCTGCTCCAAATTGCTAGCCACTGTAACTTCCTTATGTTTGGACACAAGATATGTCAAATCCCAGGTTAATGGGCGTTACCCTTCACTCCAAATGACGAACTTTTATCACTGTTTGACACATACATACCTCTTCTGCGGTTGATTAAAGAAAGTCACTGAATTCAACTCCTACCCTTCATTTTTTTTTATTTGAGTATTTCAAACTATTTTTTTTATATAAAAAAATTAAATCCTTCTGTCTTAGATTCAGTCTATGCGTCAATTTAACCGCACACGAGAATAGTTTTAAAAACGCAAAACATGTTTTGGATTGAAAAAAAAGTCATTGAACCAAATTAAAAATTCAAAAAAATTATCCTACAATTTGTTGTATCGCTGGTGGTCGCGGTTGCTTCTTCTTGCTGTAGTTTTTATCACGGAGTCATCGTCATTGCCACCGCTTCAATTTCTGGCGTAGATCAAAGGAAATCAGAAGATGAATATGCAGATAAGGGGACATTTGTTGCAGGCGAAGGAGATACTGCTTTGCTTGCCCAAGTTCTTTTTTTTGGGTAAGTTTTGCTAGCTCAAGTTCGGCAAAGAAAGAAGGGTCGGTCGAGTGTGGTGGGAGACACAGCCAGAGGGGGGAGGGGGGGGGGGCAAAAACATTAATGAAAAGCTTTGGGTTATTTACACCCTTCGTTCTGTTAGACCAACCATCCCATTAGATGACCAAATTTATCCAAAGTCGTGATTAGACATGCTCACTTGATTCAACACTACCCCAACATCAAGATTAAAGAAATAGAGAGAGAGAAAAACACCGACGAAACACTTGAATTTGAAAAATAAAAAAGGATACAGCATCAGTTGAAATTAAGAAGGAAAAAAGAAAACACAAAATCACATTCAAATCTTTCCACAGCCAAGATATAGATGTCTTATGTTAATTTAATCAACAATTTTAACAGGAGGAGGATACTTTGAAGGTACATATCCAATTTCCAGAGGACATACATAATGGCGCAAGCATGCACAAAGAAAATAGTTACCAAGTAGTTTAAATTGAGTTTAGTAAATACAGAACTAGATGTTTTCATCTTCCTACCGAGTTAACTAGGAGTACAGAATACAATCTAGTGTCCCTAGACTTTGGATTTATAGCGAAGACAGCTGTTTATCCCAGAATTTTCTCAAGGATAAAACGGGTCTGGAAAACTTGTGTTCTAATAAATCAATATTCGAAATCACTAGCAATAGAAACTATTGACAAACCAATTTTACAAAAGCGAACAAAAAAAATAACAAAGATAATCACTCTAGTGTATAAACAAACAACACTACTGCTGAGGAGTGCTGCAAAAGAGAAATGTACTGAATTGAGGATACCTTGTGAAGATAGCCTAACAGCCCGAGGGATGAATGTATCAACAAATCAATTCTGATCCTCTCCAAACATCCTGCTCCCTTTAGGCTCCAAAGGTTCAGAAGAGTGTTAAAAGAACAACTGTCTTCAGTGATTAGCAATCATCAAAACTTTTACCATAAACTGTTACCATAGTCATCATCAGAACCATTTTCGTCATAAAGAAAATCATCATATGCTTCTCCAACAGCATCATCCACATTTTCATCCAGTGGCCCCAAACCACCATTTTCATTAGTATCCTCTAATTCGTGATCTTTTCCATCTGTATGCAGCACCTTCTCAACAGGGTCAGGAAGTGATTCAGTTCGTGGTCTCTTGACATCCTTCGCCTCCTGTAAAAAAAAAACACATCGCAATCCAGAATATTAAAAGGGAACAAAGCAGCCTTCAATACTTCTAGGGTTGCTAGGTGCTCATCCTTACAAAAGTAAAAAAATAGTGAACAGCATATAGTCCCTGTGCATAAGAAACTAGAGCATCTGAAATGACACGGGCAATGAAACTGTCACTTCCTCTAGGAGAGTGGAAGATACACTGTTCATTTGCTAATCCAAGGATAGACAACAAAATGTGTGAAGCAGCTCATTCAAACTCAGGCACAGTCCATTGTAACTGAAGGGTGCTTTCAAAACCATGGATGACGAAGCAGTCCTTCAAGTTAGTTCTTTACAGAAAAAATCATGGGAAGATCTTTAATTCATTTATTGTTTTACTCTTAACTAAAATTTGATCTTTACAGTACTAGATTTACTATTAGATGCTTAATATTCTAAGGGTTAGAGCATTCATTAGTAAACGCTATTCCTGATTGCAACTGAACATAGTCGCAAGATTCTTGAAAATATGATATATATATATATATATATGCACCAACTGAAGGGTGAAAATGGAAACGAGACATGCATCAAAATTGCAAGAAAATTTGAACTTTTCCCTTGTGATAATTTTAGATCACAAAATGGAAATGCTCATTCAAAAATATGCCACAGGAACTAAACAAAACTTGATCTATTAAAAGTAGGAAAGAAAATAGGAAAACCCCATTTAGAGACCATGAGCTTGTATCATATTGGCAAATCAAATACTGAGTAAATAATTTTGTGAATTCAATCCTCTATTCATCACTTTTAAGGCCTTTGATCCCAACTCCCCTCAATTATTAACATAAATCCATTTGTTATGTTAAAGCTAGCTAAGGTGGAGAATATTAACCATTTGGCACACAATTGACTGAGGTGCTTGGTCCCAATTATGATTCATTGAAGAGTCACGAGACTCTCGTAAAAACCTCAAAAATGCAGATTTGTGGAAAACAGAAAGAGAAGAGCTTTAGATTCTTTTGTGTTATTTCCTTTACACTTTCAAATTTTTATTTTTTTAATCATTTTCAGAATTGAGTGCCACATGGCTAATATTTTTCAATTTAGCAAGTTTTAGCATAGCAAATGTGTTTCTGTCAACATTGTAAGGTAGTTGGATTGGATTGCCTAAATGCAACAATGATAGGTTCAATTCGCAAAATTATTTACACAAGATTCGATTTGCCAATTTGATTCACATGGGATCTCCGAAAGGGATTTTTACACAGGAAATGAATAATGTGCATATAAAGAAGAATACGATGACATACAGGTTCCTCAAATAGTTTCTCCAATACATCATAGTTGATTTTCGAACTGATTCTCTGCAAAAGAAATCATAATCAGATTCACAGGTAAGAAAAAGATAAAGCATATGCCCATAAATTCATCTTTGGGATTACATAGTAAACTTAAATACTAGATGGAAAAAATATATTAGTTGTGACATTTACATGGAAAACATGTGTCGTGCACATACATAACACGCACTAATATTGTAAATAAGAAACCTTCAGAGAGGATTTCAATTCTACCATTTCTTTGTTTCCTGCCTGTAGAAAGTAAGAAAATTACAAGCTGAGCAAGAAATGACTTTAGCTAACCACGTGAAAGAGATCCTAAATAATTAGTCAAACAAAAGCAGCAAGCTATGGTAATAGTTATGGTATATCCTTTTGTTTCTTCTTCAGCATGAGCTACAAGAGGAAAATATAATTATATAACAGCCCTTCTGGTTATGGAGTAGCAGAAGGCAGGTGTTGTTTTTGTTAATATCCCACTCCACCTGGATATTTGTTTGTCATCTATCCAGGAATTGGTCTTTAGTGGGACCACTTAGGATGTTCAGGTTGTAGATCCCATGGGATGATGCTTTTTGGTTGGATACACTTGAGAGTATTGATAAACAGACACCCAACTGTGACATGTCACTGTTAACAACCCTAGAGTCTGATTTCCAAATTATGTCATTCAAATGGTTAGTCAACTAATCTTCAATGGTTAAAACTTAAAACTTCACAGCTAAATGCTGCCCCAACAGTGAAATTAAAAAGCAGCTTTTGTTATTGCAAATCAAAATAACAGTAACTTCCAGAGACTTCCTTTATTATCCAGGTCAATTACCTTCTTAGTCAGCATTCGATGGACAGCTTCTGCAGCAGATTTAGCAGGAACTGAGTTCCTAGCTTCTGCAGCTCGCTTTTGTTGTATTTCCTGCAAATAAATATTCACAGAAAATTAGTCAAAAAAGTCAAGACACAGAAAAAAAATAAACATTAAACATCATTAAATTCTAGAATTGAAAATAAAGAATTTAAAAGAAGTTTATAACAGCAATGCTAATAGGCTCACTTTAAAGAAGTTTATAACAGCAATGCTAACAGGCTCAGTCAGTATTGCAACAATTTGTGTATTTTTTGACAAAGTCAATATTCAATCATTACAATTCACATTCAATTTTCAGAACAAAATTTATTGTAACATTATGAATGGCTGCAAGATGAACAAAAAGTTGGACAGAAATACAGAATAGCAATTCACACTCTATTTTTGGCTTTTAATAAAGATTTACTCCAGAAATTTGTTTGGCAATCCCTGATTGCTATGGGCATTTGGATAAAAAAAGGGGCATTATATACAAATAATTTACCTCAACCAATAAAACGTGTTAGAACTCAGCACACAGGTTGCTATCTCCTAATGGGTAATAGGCAACACTTCAAATTAACAGCGGTAATTAGTTGAAAAGATTAGAACATGAAACATTTTGTGAGTTAGCTGTTGTTCCTAAACCAATATTAATCTAGGAGGTCTTTTTTTTCCTTTCTCATATTGCACTGTTACCTATATATGAATCTCATTTAAGTGCATCAGCAGTTACTACTTAAAGATCCAGTACTTTCTTCACCAACCTTATCTGACTGATTGTCCTGTTGTTCTCGTATATTCTCTATTCATTTCATATTCTACCAATGATCCAAGAAAATCAGTTTAATTGCTGTCAACATAATCTGAATGATTGTTCAGTAGGCTAATCAGACTCAAAGACATTCCATTCAGAAAGTTACTGCAGCTTCTGGCACCTAACCAAACCTACAGTTGGCCTTTATCGCAGCATATCTCAACTTATAACCAGAGACTCTGAATATCCTCACCAAAATTGCCAGAATAGAATTGAGTGAAAAATGGATGCAGTCATGTAATTCAAAACAAAGTGGATTACTTGGATACAAGTTTGACGTTGACACTGAAGAACATAATGACATCCATAAGCATGGGACATAATTATGGGGAAAAAACATCCAAATTGCCCCTCATAATTCAAAAATATTGCATGCAGAACAATAGGTGGGTAAAACGGTTGAATTAATATTGATGAATTTGACATGTAAAGTGTAGAAGTCAGAGAAATAAGATATAATTGATTTGGAGAAATAATAGAAAAGTAATTGCAAATGCTGGAAAAACAAAACGACACTTTAGAAATTCTAATTGATCCATTCATGAAGTTTTGAACATTATAATATTATAAATCAAACAATCCAATGACATTACTATCCGAAAATATAGATGCTAAACTCCGAGATGCATGAAAAAACAAATACCATTTCCAGGAAAATTGTATTGATCTGAACATAATTGAATACTAACTATAAAATCATCTTAACAATGCAAGTGGCTCCATATCTCTTAGTTTCTAATGTCACAAGTTTTATTCTTCTAAAACATTCCAGTAAAAGTAGAAGTAACAGAAACCACAGTTTGGTTGATACAAGCGCGTATGAAAAGATAATGATCAGTAGCATTCAAAAAGAAATATAGTTTGATACTCTCTACCAAATCAATTCCGGAGAGGTACTCACTGAGCAAAGTCAACTTATTGATATAGGCCAAGATCAAAATTTCATTTCCATCGAGTCTTTAGATTGTTTGGTGATATATATTTAGTTAGGAGGAAGGATATTGAAAAGTGCCAAGTATGCATGTTATTTAGGAATCCAGAAAGAAACTTTCATCTTCTGGTTAGAGTTGAAAGCTCAGAGGTTTGCTGAAAAGATGTTGGCCACAGTTCCTCCCATTCATTAAAAGAAAGTATAAGGTAAAACAGAATAAAGAGATATTTTAAAAATAGATGAAACAGCTCAAGTCACAAACCTGAACTTCTGGTGAGTATTATGAAACAAAAATATTTTCACAATATTTTATGGTTTCGAGGGTATCTTGGGTTATTGAAACAGTCTCACAAGATGGTGTATAAAAAAAAGAAATTTAGACCACACCCTTGGAGCCAATCAGCTACAGATATTAAAAACCTTCACAAAATTTGTTAGTGTTCAAGAAAGAGAAAAATAAAGCATATAGTTATATAGACATTTTATGCACTTATTTTTCACACTTAATTGAAGAAAATCAAAAAGCATAAACCCTAGCATTTTACGTCACTTGGTGACAAACCACAAATAAATTAAAACACAGGCATGCTTTCTAAGCTATTTGAAACTTTCAGGAATTTTTTTATTCTGAGTTGGAAAGTTGAATGGAAACAAGGGCTCAAATCTAGTCAAGGATTCACAATCACCTGTGTCAAAATTATACAAATTAAATACAAAACTGTTGAACAAAAAACATCAGCAACAAAATAATGGTCGGGTATTTATATTGTTGTTCTGCAAGAAAAAATCCAGGGAATATTATACAATAAGCACAAGAGGGAACATATTACAAAACAATAGTTGAAATAATCCAATGATACTAAGCGCATCAAAATTCTCCTAGTAAACCAGAAATTTACCTTTTTAGATTTTGCTAAATCAGCTTTTACAGCAGCATCAAGCTTCTTTGCTGCCTGCAAGTCCTCTGGGCAATTCTTGAAATTCTCCTCCCAAGCTTCCTTATGAGTCGCTGTGGCTGCTTCTTTGGCCTCCTGTTCCTGTAAATGGCAATCACCATTGAATTGCAGGCTGAATCCGTAGAACTAGAACATGAACAACAACTGCACAGAACGCATTTTATCATGCAAAACTAATCAACTATATACCAGGCAATTTACCAGGCACCAGCTAAGCAGATAAAGAAATGGGAAAATGGCCATATAATAAGCTCAAGAAAAACCACCTAATGATTTTAAATGGTTCAAGATATGACATTATTGGTTGCATACAGACAATTATCCATAGCAGCACATTCTTAAGTTACGAGAAAATGATTCCTAGGGTATATGTTTTGAATTAAAGGTCGTATCACAGTTTGTTAGAAAATATAGTGGTAATAGTTGTAACATCAGCACAAACTCATTAACCACTTGTGAGGTCGCTGATAAACCCTTCAGCATTTTTGCAAGAAGTGACTGCTATAAAGACTTCAATTTGCTAGCCCAAGTGTTACCATTTGACCAAGAAATGGCCCCCGGCGTGTGATGTAGATAAAGGAAATTAGACCTCAGAAGATTAAATTACCTGAAGATACTCTCGGTTCATTTCTTCCCAAATGATTTTCTTGTAACGTTTTTCCTCCTCATTGTGAAGGTAGCTATCAACCTATAAAATATCAAAGCAAAGGAATTAAAAAAATAAATTGAAACTTCCGATTCAATGGATATAGATGAATGGAAATACAAACTCGTTCATGAAAATACAAGGCAAAGCAGAATGAATTCGCAAAATACTTTTCAATTTCAATAGCAATGCTCAAATACACCAAATTAGTATAAGAACAAAATCATGAGAATTACAATCTTATTAGTTCTCCCCAAAAAAAAATCCAGGAAAAAGAGATGTGAAACAGTGATTGGAGCCAGATTTGTCAAAATCCAGCAATGCCAAAGAAATCTTTTTTTCCTTCTCCATTTTTCTGAGCTAAGGAAAGAGGGGAAGTTTGGTTTCTATTAGGACACTTTTAATAGTACTCATGCACATGAGTGAATGCATGCAAGGACAAGGATGCGAGAGCACGCGCATACATATATACTTAGAAGGATGATCATAGAAGATGTAAAATGTCTATGAGGATCCATTTCAGGAACATGGAATGAAGAGAAATTCAAATGTTACAACTCCAGTAAGTCTGGAAAGATATGACATTTAATGAAGAAGGTATTGCAAGACTACCAGAATGAAGTTTAAAATTGAATCCAGAATGACAAATAATGTCCAAATCATACAAGAAAATGAAATTCAGAGCCCAATTACTGTTCTGATTAATTACATTAACATAGAACAAGAAGCGAAGGCAATGAGATAGGTTTTGGATGATGAAGGTGATTTAAAGCTCCTGAAAATCACAGAACACAGAATGTTTTGGTTTCTGAAATTCAGTGTTGCAACTCATGCTTAAAAATGTTTCTGGAACATGATAAAAGCAAGATTTATGAAAATTTGGTTGTGTAAATGTAACTAGCAGGCTTATGATTTATTTTACTTGAAATTTATTACTCATGATATTTTTGGCAAGAGAGCATGAAAGCAACCAAGAGAAAAGCAAATCAAACCATTACTCTTTTGAAGTTTTTTTTTTTTAGATCCCCTGCTTGAACCTTAATTTTCATGTTTATCACATATGCTGAAGTGTAGAAGATGGGATACATAGGAGTATTGATATGCCTAAGAGAAAAACAAATTGTTAGACTCTTTAGTTCTCACCTCAGCATCATCAATATCGGAAAAGCCATCTGACTCGTAAAAATCTTTAGAGTTCATATCACCCACACCATCATCTTGCAGTTTATCAGGATCACTGGCTAAATTCCCCATGGAAGCTTCTGAAACATTTCAGTTTCAAATAAATATTTTCGAGTATTTTGGCCGAAGACCATGCCAGTTCCAAACCAAGGATAAAGAGAGTAAACTTACCAGCACTTTTGGGCTCCTGTACTGGCCTTTCTTCATCTCTGCTCTCACATTGGCTGTTCAATTCTTTTGAAAGCTAAAGGAAAATGGGGATAAAAGACAATAACAACTTACAATTAAAAAGCTGAAAATCAAAGATAAGTTTAAAAGTTCATCAGAAACTCATCATAAACATGTAATCAATTGCTTGATTCTGTAATGTTATCATGTGTACTGTTTCCTAGTAAAGAGCATTTGGTGTTAAAATAATTTCATACTAACACATTCATATCTGATTCTAATGTCCTTGCAAATCATATGTTCATTGATTCCATGGAAAAATACATGAAACACCATGCATGGCTGTGTGTGCAGGCATGCGCAATGGTGAAAGATATTTAAAAAAAACAAAGAGAGAGAGATAAGTAAAAACACGTAATTGACTATCGAGGAAAAATGGACACCTCACAGTGCAAGTTCCATCTCAAGTTTGTTGTCCCCTACATACAATTTTTTATGCTTAATACAGGAAAGACATTGCCCTATCACGGTCCCACAAAAGCAAGGTATATGGGTATAAGAGACAGGGATGGTAAAGAGTGTCCATGGGTTGGGTTTCTATTGTATCCATACCCTACCCTTTACTCATCGGGTAAGAAAATTAAATATCCATACCCTATCCATTAGTTTATGATACAAATGTATATATATCTCAGGTTAGGTTTGGGTCGGGTTTGACAATATATATACCCTATCCATTGCCAATCGGGTAAAGTAACTATCAAAAAAAAAAAAATCACCCTTTCATGTCAAGTCAGTATTCATCAAGTTCAGGATAAATTGCCATCCATATTAAGAGATCTGCATTTCTACATAAAGTAGCTCCTCTATCCATTATTGCAAGATGCTAACTATTACACGTGAAATACCTTTCAGATGTTTGAATCACATGTTTCACAATACATAAAAACCTCTGTTGCTTGGACTTGAAATGTCACCCTATAATACCTGTGAAGACACAGGCACAGGAGTACAAAATGTGTCTGACACTTCAATGTGCCCTCAAGATGCTACATGTCCCATACAAACCACACAAGCAACATGACTGGTTAGACTAGTTTTTAGGCCATACCTGTATGGCATATCTTGGTACCCATATACAACATTTCAGATTTATGAGATGAGTCCCTGTATCCTAGAATTTGGAATTCAACATGCCTGACAGCTCAATTCAGAATCACATGAAAACCCTATAAGTAAATCTGAGCAACATTGCACATAACTAGCAGTACTTGTAGAAGCTCATGAAGCTTGGTACGAAACACAAACAAGGTTGCAGCAGATGCCTATTGACTCAGAAAAACCAGAAAATTGCAGCCCAAACAAAAAGACATTTTCAATACTAACATTTTTATTACGTCAAACAAGTAAATTTTTAGCTAGCGTTTTCCATCTTGACCAACAAACCGGAGGACAATTTACTCATCAGAATTGATAAAAACACAATTTTTTCAACAGCAACAAAGCCGATAGAGAAAGTAAGTATAAGTTTGAGAGTACTCTAGCTTTAAGAAAGATGTAATAACTGAATTTGAGTAACTCACATCATGCATAACAGATGATAGCTTCATTCTTTGCCTCTCAGCATTCTGGAAAGCTGGAGGATCTGATCCTCCCTCAAATCCTATAACCTGCATTAGAATAGGAAAGTGGATTATAACATCTTTTTTCTCGGTAAAAAAAACCATGTAATTTTCATTAAAGGGAGCATCACTCACTATTGCATAGCAATCTTTACAAAGTCCAAATCCAAAAGGGGGTTTATTTGTACCCTTATGTTGACAAAGCAACTCTTTTGAACTAGATGGCTCCCCAAAAATTTTCTGTGGCATTGCACTCTCTTTCAACTCCTCTGCCTTCGCATTCAGTTCCTCAATCTAATGGTATAGGAAGATACAGAACTTCAAAAGTTTCACAGCATAATTTTGGAGAGAAAATAAGACACAAAAATTTAAAAACAATCAATAACACAAGCAGCTTAGATGATGAATAATGATGTTGGCTTATTTTATTTTATTAAAATTATAAAGAACAAATAATTTTTTAGCTTATGCCTGAAGCATGATCAGAAAAATAATTTGCAAATCTTTATCTTGGCAGTAATTTTCAACTATAATAAATGTTTTTTAAGACCTACAGTTGTCGTAAATCTTTTAGATAATTGTAGAATGGTTAGGATACTCTTGAGAGAAACAAGTATATGTCAGCAAACCTCATGGGTGAGCTTGAACTGAATTAACAAATAGATTTGATGCTACTAAGAAAGAATACAACTGATGAGCTAGCATTAGCTCAAATAGTTGTTCTAAGGGAGTCATTCAAGTAGAAGAAAAGGCAATAAAAAATACAGAAGGCAAGTCCCAGGAGCAGCAGCAGAAATGGATATGGCTGATCCACTATAAGATAAATATATTTTTTTTTTAACTTCAAACCCTTACTATCTATTGCACTCTGTTTTATATGCTTCAAATCTCCATCCAGTTAATGATTGCGATCAAGGTACATGTTGACTTGCCAATTCTTGCTAGTGTTAATATTGTTTGCTTATTATCAAGCAAAACATTTACTATAGACTCACATGTGGTATTGGGCAACAGTTAGTTTAGCTTTCAGGTAGTTTTGGTCAGTGGATTCTATATAGTAAGATAGGGCTCAGGGTAGCATCCTTCATAACCTTCTTGTTTTGTGACTTTTTTTCTTCAAGTTTTTTTATCCCAGTTTCCCCCACTCGGGCTTCTATCTTGGAGCCAAGAGAGGTTTTGCCAGCTAAGCTAGAAAGCCCTAATGATTTTCATGCACTGTTTTCTTTTTGCAGCACCAAATGACCATATCTATGCTCTACTTACAACAGCCTTTACATCAATTCGTCTTTTTTTTCCTTCTTGTTTTCAGAATTTTTAGATAAGAGAAGATTATGTTCACTGACAGAAATTACAACAACATGATGGAGAATAAGTTGTCCTCCAAAATATGAAAGCAAAAGGGAATATCATCAAAGTGCAGCCCAATCCCACCAAATGTCAGCTCAAGAAACCTCCCTTAAAGCACCTGATGCATAATACCACAAAGAAGAAAGGAAAATAATCTCACCCACAACAACTGTCTCAAATGGTACTGCTTTTTTCTCTTCTTTCTTCTTTTTCTGAGTTACATCAATTTACCTATGAATTAACACTTACTAATTAAACAGTAAGTTATAAAGAGAATCCTTGAAGTCAAATTTATCATCCCGACACGAATCATTAGAAATGATAAAATTCTCCACAAGGGAGAGAACAAAAGGGAAACTAATCCCGGCCCTGTGAAGTAATGCCTCTTCCTTAGTTGCCAATCTCCCTTAGAGTTTACAAAATAGAATTTCAGCCCCAGACTTTTATTCCATTAACCATGCTTGACAGAATATACAATTAGAGGAGACCTAGTACTCATTTTCAGTTCAAGATGTTCCTATCTGGAATGCCATTTCAGTTCAAGATGTTCAATCCATTAACCATGCCTGACAGAACATACAAGTAGAGTAAACCTAGTACTAAATTTGCCCCTAAATAATCCTATATGGAAGGCAACCCCCCCCCCCAAAAAAAAAAAANAAAAAAAAAAAACACACACACACACCCAAAAAAAAGAAGAAGCACCTTGTTTACGTATGCTTCCCTAAACAAGTTTTGGGAACCATGGATCTAGAAGGTGTGCTACACCCTGATACAAGTTTCTTATAGAGCAGTATTTCTTGCATTGTGAAAGGCATGAAAACTTTGGACTGGGCTTTTCTCGATATATAGAGAACCATGGATCTGACCAAAAAAACTTAAGGAGTTATTGCTGATCTGATTTGTGGGCTTTGGCAGTAAAGTAATGACATGTCTTCTATTATATCATGCATCTACTGTGAGGACAATGCCATAATTTTTCGGGAAAAGCAGTATATATATATGGTCGTGCTTGTAGCTCCTCTCCGATGCTTCACTACTGGAGATTTTACTGGTTCCTCCTTAGCATGCATCCAGGAAGACTGGAGCACTCTTTTGCTATAGTTTCCTGTTATTCCGTTTTCTCTTTCTAGGAGATGGCTTATCTGCTTTGCACATTTAGTCTTAAGAGAAATTTTTATTTCTACCCAAAAAGCACGAAAGGAAATCTGCCTGCTTTGGAGATCAGATGACAAAATAAGAATAACATACCAACTAGGCGGGGTCAAGTGTAATTTGTTGATCTTCAAATAAATCTTAGTGGAGGTATAGAAAGAATGCAACTTGGTAAAGAAAAGGACAACTTTCCATTCAAAAATGAGCAAAATGGAAATTGGCCCCCTCAAATGGACAGAATATGTCACCTTTCAAAAGAGGCAGCTTGTCTGCCAAAGAGAAACCCAACTTCTTAATTCCAATTAACAAATTTTTGTTTACTATGAAATACACGTGAACTGTCATGGAATTTCAGAGTATCACTAGCATGCTCACCAGTATATCCTAGAGGGGAGCTCGAATGAGCTGCTCATAGGTCAAACATGTGGCAACATAACCTCATCCCAAACCACATCAATCAACATATGAAAAGTTCTAACAATACTTATACAGGAAGGGGGCTGGCAAGTGGAGATGTGGTTTATGTTTTTCCTCAGGTTATTTTCTCAATGTTGATCATGAAAGACATCTTATCGTATCTGGCCAACAACACACTGAATATTATTACCCATACACTACAGCATTTGCCCGTATGCAGGCAAGATACTGGTAGAGAAAGGAGAGGTTGAAGTGTCCCTATAGCTTCTCAGAGTCGATGATGACAGAGAAACCTTTTTAATTTTTGGCCCACGAGACAGTTAAGAGTATTATCACTTATAGATTTGTTATTTCAAGACACTAAGCAATATACTTTCATGTTTTGAATAGCTGGAGCCAAAAAAGTCATGAAATGCTTCTGGAAACATACCGTTAAGCTTCCAGACTCTGTATTCTCGAATTCAATCAATCTCTTTGACAGTGTTTTACCACAAACATGCACCAGCCTCAACTGCAAAAGATTTAAAGCAAACATCAAGTAACCGCAACATGGACAAAATACCAATCTCAGCAGAACTCAAGTAGGGCTAATAGGCTCTCTGACAAAGAAAAAAGGTAGGCTCATAGGCTGGTAAAATTCATATAATACAAGACAAAAGTATATTTGAAACAAAAATTAATGTAGCTGACTCATAAATCAAGTATAATATGTTGCTTTGTAATATACAGGTTCAAGACCGGGTACATAAGATTCAAATCTAGAAATAATAAAGTAACCAGTCAACAACATAAATATCAATTGAGAAAAGCTCAATTGATAGCTTCATGGATAATTAAACAAAGCAATCTGAAGTATATGTGTCTAGAAGCTCTTCCCACACCTCACAGTCACCTCTCAGAGACACCCTTTCCCTACCTTACACGCTTGTCTCAACACTCCCCTTGGTCAATTTTTCTCACCAGTTTCAAATATGAGCATATTGATTCTCATACAGCCAAATATCTACTTGACGCTTCAATCTATGAAGAATGAATTCAAAAATTATTCAGTAAAGTAATTAAACAATTATTCCAATTCTTATGACTTTCACCACATTTCACTTCTTTCCTAGTGATTCCAGTGATATGGATTCAACAGCAATGTACTGATGACTGATGACTTTAATCCACCAATATCACAAGAACTCTAAATTGAATGGTGACTAGGTCATGCTGCAGAGAGGTACCAGCACAACTAAAGTGTTTGTAGATGCCTTCAAGACAGAAAAGTATCATTTCTAAGCCTAGACATATGCTCATAGTCTGACACAAGTGGGTCCACTCTAATCAAGATCACAACTTCCAAGTCATTATTTGAATTCACCAGCCTCTGCAACTAAAAATTCTTTTCTTCTGACCTCTTTGGTCAGGAACTACTCTGCTCGTTCAAGGAAAAAATACCCCACTAAACAATTACTAACTTGTACTAATCTTTTCGTTTCTTCTGACCTCTTTGTTCAGGAACTACTCAGCTCGTTAGAGGGAAAAAATACCCCACTAAACAATTACTAGTAAACAATTACTAGTTAGGTGCAGCACTCAAGTAGCCCTACGGACGAGCTTACATCAATCAAATGAATTTGACACAATTGAGGTGACTTTTCAATGCATTTCATATTTGTCAATTGTCGAGTTAATCACTGCACATCAACAAATATTTCATGCATGACTTACAATGTCAGATTTGGAACAGTTGAGACCATGTGAAATTGCAGATATATATAATGCTGCACCCCATAACGCACTGGGTCTTCTCCCTGTCTGTGAGTAATATAAAATCAGACAGAAAACAGTATAAGACTTTGGATAGCTCATAAAGTATCCAATAAAATGACTGAAACTAAGTTCATCTTTCCCATAATACCAGAAGAGAATTTCACACCTGCATCCAGTGATGATTCATGCTTGCAATAATGGTCAGTGCATCATCAGAAATTTCCCTGTTTTTTCCTCCTGATAAACCTTAAAAAACAAACAATGGTTAATACAATCCCCTACTTGAAAACAATATCTATCACATACATTCGGTTCCAAAAGGAAGGATTTAAAGTCTTCCAAATAAAATTAAATGGAGAGGGGCATCATGATACTCCCTAAGCTTCTAAGAATACAGCTCAAGAAGCAGATCACACTTACATCTTGGATTCAGGAAAGCAAAACCAAAGAGTGGTGGGAAAGCCAACACAAGATAGAACCAGAAAAGGAAAAGTTTACACAATAGATAGAGATGGAGTTCTTTTTTGGGAGGGGAGGAGAGAAAGTTGGATAAGGTATCATTGTACACTCACATAAAATAAACATAATGTGTTGCTTAAATAAATAGAAGGTTTTAGTATGGAAGGGGATAGGGTATTTGTATTGCTTGATAGACCGCCAATCCTTGTACTCCAAAAGTTTCCATTAATTGACAAGAGAACATATTTAAAAACCTCAAAATTTAATTGCTGAAATACAATCACTAATCAATAAGCAAGTGATTGTAGAAACTTACTAGCAGTATATTTGTGTATAAAAATGGAAGGATCGAGAAGTTTCTGACAAATGGCATGCTCAGTAAGATTTAAAACTTTGCAGAGCTGTAAAAATACAGCACCTAGTACATAACTGTAAAAAATTGCGAGAAAAGATTATGTTATTCACATGCAAGCAAGGGATAATCATGATGACAACAACTTAAATTTAGCTGTAAAATTACAAGCCTCCTCACATATTTATCTGCAAGTAATTAGAAAAATCAATAAGAAGATACGGTTTCCTGTTTTCCCTGGAGAAAAAAAAAATCCAAGAATAGTATCAGAAAATGCCAAAGTTGCTAAATCCAAGTATGACTACACATAGAAGATATTCATGAATAAACTTAAGAGTAAAAATAAACAACTTCCTACACTAGCTGCTACATAGTTGTCAATTACCCAATAATTAGTAAGTTAAATTTGGAGAAGTGTCTCACAATATTAGTGAAGGTTAGTTCAATTTTATTTTTTTTATTAGGAGTGTCTTTTTGTTCAAAAACAAACACAACTCAAAAGAAGGTAAAGGAAAATGAAAAAAAAAGAATGAAGCAGCCCCAACAACAACTATGAGTTTCATCTGATAATACCAACAATGATGATGCCAATCAAAACCCCCTCATTTCTCACTATCTTCTATTTTTCCTTGGTGAACACCATCCAGTCAAGCCTTAGTTGAGTTCAGCTTTCTCGTTCAACATAAGTTTGCAATGAGCAAAATATATTATGAAAAAGTAGAGACGAAAGGGAACATTAACTACAAAAACAGTAACGGGAATCAAGGTTGTTCAAATCACGAGTTAACTCGTAAAAAGACATAAAATCTTTTTACAAGTCAACATATATCTAACATGCTACATCGGACTAAAAACTTGAAACCAGTAAAATTAGACTTGTGCAAAATCAGTTAACTCAATCTGATTTTACAAGTTTATTAAATTTGTGATATGAACAAAGTCAGGTTCAAATTTGACCTTAAAATATATGCTGACTAGTTTTGTGAGATTGAGCATATCTTTCAAATCGTATATTGGATAAAGCTGAAATTTTACAAGGAAATATTAGATATATGAAAATATACTATGGTAAATTTTTAGGTCAAATGGAATTAGGAAACATAATATTTCAGATGGTCAAATTAGTAAACTAATATTGTCAAATATGTCAAACAATACCTTCGTGTACTATTTAGGACATATCTAGAGCTATCGGTGGAATTTTGTTTCAATTAAAGTTGTGATAAAAACTAGGCATTTGAAACTTTCCAACTATATATCGTTGACCCAATAATTGATCCAAACAACAGAGAATAACATGCTTGTAATCAGGACTCAAATTTGCCAAGAATATATAAAAATTAAAGATTCAGGCTACATGGAGGAATTTTAACATGAAAATTTTTTTTATTATTTATTTTTAAATAATTATTTTTAATTTGAATTTTTTCTAGCATTAAACATTATTTAGGAGTTTATTTCATTATTAAATTTATGTTAGTTAATTATTAATTTAAACTTAATTAGCCTACAACCCAAGACCCAAGAGGGATCTATCAAGACTTATTGTGATGAAAACAACCAGATTGTTACTAAATTTATGTGTGCTTTCTATCTTTCAGTGATTCTGCTTTATTAAGAAATTTTGTTCTGAGTCTTAATTTCTCTATATCATTTATTTATTAATGCATACTATCTATCTCTCTCATTTTATTTATATCACTCATTGATTATAATATTGTTGACTCATTTTATCAGATTTTAATGTAATTTCTTGACTAGAATTATCAATATATAATCAATTAAAAAAATTACTTATGATTTTACAATTCAAGTTTATGATCCGAGTTTATATTATGTTTTCCGTGTTATGTCAAAAAAATGTTTTTGACAACCTTGATGGGAATAACAAAACAAATGAAACAGAAAGTAGTCCTCCAATCCTGTATTTAGTGGTCTGCATTCTATAATGGAAAATAAAAACTGTTTGTTCAGGTCTTTTTCAAATTAAAATGTTTGTGAAGAGTTAAAAACTACCTTTCATAAGTGTGATTGAGAGAATCAACAAGAGTGCTTTCAGAAGATTAGGAAACCTTTGCTCACTCTTAAATGAATAGGAACACATGCATAGAATGTTTCCTAAAAAAGATGGGGTACTGGAAAGGCATAAAGGAATCAGAGATATGTATTCCTTACCGACATGCAATGTAAAGACAAGCGGCCTGTACTTGATCTGTCCTGCGGCCCTTAGTGAAATTCCGTTCTACTGCTATCTTCACATAACAGATTAAGAGAATTCAATAAATTGATCAGAACATGCATGTGATGTTGAGGCTTAGGTGGGAAGTAAACATACCCTATAATACACCATAGCTTGGTCAACTATGGCAACATTTGGACCCATGTCTAAACCATTTTTTATGTTTAGCAAGTCATCACGTGCTGCAAGATAAAAGGGAATTTAACAATACCAAAAACATTACACAAGAGTTCATGATATTCATGCAATTCCACTGTAGATGTTCAAAATGGAATGAAAATGCATAGATCCTTAGACATCAAACAGTTGGTCATGAACAGTGAGTGGTGGCACCTTACCTAGTAAAGGAGGAAAGCTAGGTGATAAAACAAATAGGGCAGGCTACTAATTGAGTTTTTCTTTTCCAATCAAGGCCTATCCTGTCTTATTTCTTTTACTGGTTATTTTACTGTGGTCCTTTTGAAGTTAAGATTAAATTATTTTAAGAGGTAGAATTACTTCTTGCTGGGTCTTCTCACTCTACTGAGGCAGCTATTGCAGTAAATACAACGATTATTGTTCATATCTAAAAAACTTGAAAATAGCTTCTTTGCTTGTGATTTCTTCTCTTTTTCTCTCACTTTAATACAGAACTCTAGATCTCTTTAAGATATCTTCATTACCAGCTTAATTAACCCAGAAAAGAACACATATCAGAAATCAGGAGCCTTACAAAATTTGATAGAAAAACCTCGTTATTCATCAACAGAATTTTCATCTTCTGACTAATAACTAATTTCTTTCACAGTTTTCTATCTGCCTGGAAAAATTAAACAAGCACAACCACTACAAATGCATGTCAGGTAAAGAAATCTACAACAAAATTAAGCAGGAAAACAAACAAAGTATACCTCTCTCAAACAACCTCTCTCGAGAAGCATTTTCTCTTTCAACAGACCATATTAATGTTCCTCCAGCATGGCTCTACAGAAAAACAGAAACCATACGAACATAAAGAGAAGAACATCAGGAAAATTGATTATTAACAATGAGTAGACAAGAAAATAATGCATACAAGAAAAGAGAAGAAAAAAAAAGACCTGCCCCTTCTTGTCTTTTACAAATGTGGTTTCAGTAGAAAAATTACTGAACTGCAAAACTTTCCCACAGATGCTACATGACCTTCACGAAACCAAATATATACACACAACACAAAACTCCAAATGAATAAACAAAAAATCAAAGAATCAGCAAAAATTTGAAGGGGATGACAAACAAAGCACTTACACGATGCCAGTTTCGTCATAAGTTGTAGGAACGCTTTCTCGACAAGAGGTGCAAAACACCATTGCGTGCCGATACCGGGTAAATACAGCAAGAAAAACCCTATAAATTCAACAGCAGGTGAAGAACAAGCTATTATTAGAAACTTGATTGGAAAATCAACTCAAATTCAGAAACGCATCTGTTTTTCTTACCACTTTTAGTTGGATTTCCTTCGTTTTCTCGGAAAATTCAGAAGAGATTGTGGCAAGGCTGACGAGAGGGAGAGAAAATCACGGTTTAGGGTTTATCGCAACTGACAGTAGGGAACCACGTAGGAAGCTGCTTACCCGGATAGAAGTGAGCAGGTGCGGGTAACGGTACGAGGGGAAGACGGACGGACCTCGCGGAAATCGTGTTTTTACTTTTTAGTCCTTTTCTCAAAAAAAAAATTATTTGATATTTTTTCTGTTTTATGGAGATTTTAGTCCTTCAAGTATTGAATTTGCACCATATTGAGACTCATACTATCAACTTAGTCAATTATATCAATAAATTATATCTGTGTGCGTTTAGTTTTTGTTTAATTTCACCACTAGGTTAACGGATCCTTAAATATTTATTTTTTTATTTCATATACATAAAAATACCAGATGAATTTATTTAAAAGGAGAGATTATATAATTACTTGTCTCCTTGAATCTTTGAGACTGATGCATATTACAAGCTTTTCACCGCTCTTAATGAAATTATATATTTTTTAAATATTGTTTAAGAGATAGAAAAGCCTCGAGTCTTTATGTTCTATGCTCGAGTAGATGAGCATTATAAAAATGGAATTTAGTGGCTGAACTTGTTAAAAATGCAGGCAAGTCCTAGTTTCACCAAGCAATTTGTGCATGTATTCAGGAAGACCTTTTAAGCTGCACTAGCCCATCACAAGAAAAACCACCTGTGTTCACGCTAAATTCAGCTTCCAGCTTCAAGTCCTCTCTTTCTCTGCCCCCGACTCCTCCTCTTCTTTATCCACCATCAGTTTTCGGAGCATGTTTGGCTACTGCTTGCCAAAAATTAAAAAACAATTGTTTAATTTTTTTATACTTTTTTATCTTTTTAATATAATATATTTCTATATAAAAAAATATTTTAAACAACAATGCTTTGCAATAATAAATACACTCTTTGCAGCTCTTTCTATCTACTGTCTCTCCAATGGAGTCTCAAAGTCAAAGCCTATCCCTCCCATCCCATACGTCACTCACATATCTTGCATTCATCCTTTGATCCCCGAAACATGGTTTACATCCAATCGAAACTCCTTGTACCTATGTTGCTTGTACTTAGATACAGATGAACAGAGGTGATTATTTTTTATATAGTTTAGTTTTTATCAAAATAAATAATTAAATTAATATTAAAAAAATTAAAATTGGTTAAAACTAACCAGGTTTAATTTGGTTTTGGTTTTTCATGACAATAAAAAAATTTAATAGTCTGATTACAGATGTTTTTTAAAATATTTTTTATACCAAAATATATCAAAATAATATTTTTTTATTTTTAAAATTAACACGTCAACATAATTTAAAATATATAAAAAAATTAATTTTTTTAAAAATAGTGAAATTATAACTTAAAAACCTGAGTTAATATAGAAAAAGGTCCAGGCCTTATATATTTACAGGCAAGGGTTTGCATATAAATGATGTGCAAGTCCCAGGTTTTTTCCTTCTTTCATGATGTAGAAGGTATTGTATGTTTGATTGTTCCTAAAACTTTTTTATAATGATTTTCTTTAACGCTACTATGGAAGTAATTTGGTCATATTCCCAGAGAGTTGCGTTGTCGTGATGATTAGGCTCAAATGACCAATTACTCAATAAAGTTTTCAAGTTCGGGAATTTAAGCTATCGATAGTTGTGACTGCTCTTTCGCTGAGAACACATTGAAGAATCGGAGAGAAGTAGAGAAATTTGTAGGAAAAATATGGAAAGGATCCCGAGTTGATTTCTCTTAACTTAATAACAAAAAAACGTAAGAAAAGAAGAAGCCTACGTGGGTACAAATTATGAATGCTAGTTTATAAGCTAAGTTGCAATTCTACAAACTTTATTTAATTCATCAATAATTGTCAAACATTTAGGGGTGGAAATGATATAAGATAAATGGAATGACTGATATAATATCATTAACTACTCTCTAAAAATTAACATGACTAAAAAATTGATATATTCTCTTAAATGTAGAAGTGTTGAAATAATAAATAACCCAGTAAGACCAAGATCGAACCATAGAGAGGTTAACTATATAAATTATAAATAACAACAGCGACAACAATAGTAGTAACAACAACAACAACAATAATGATAATAATACAAAGAAGAAGAAAAAAAGAAGAAGAAGTTAAAGAGGACTTTGAGATTGTAAGATTAATATGAGGATTAAACAATAAAAATAAATGTCAAGGTTAAAGAATCCACTAATGGTATTTCAAACATGTATAGTATAAATTTTTTTTATTACTCAACTGAAAACCACACACAAAGAAGGTTTCATTCAGATTATAAATAGTTAACATGATTACATTATTTATTTTATTCAAATAATATCAATACTTGTAAATATTGTCAGGTATTCGTGACTATAATTTATTTAACAACAAATTAATTTCTTTTCATAGCATAAGTGAAAGTTATATCATATAGTTGGCCTATGAAAATGTCAAATATTTGTTATACCAAATGTTATACAATATAAATTTAGATTAATTATTTAATAAGTAAAGTATTAAAAGTGAACAAGATAATAAATATAAAACATATTAGTATCAAATTTTAAAGTCTATATTGAGTTTACACTATATTTATTCTTATATCATTAGTGCAACCTTTCCACCTTGACATAATAAATTTAATTAAACATAATAAAAGAAAAGAAATATAAATAAATAAGATAAGAATATAAATAAGATATAAATTAACTAGGTAAATAAAATGAAATGAAAAACATAAATAAGAGATTAAAGAAAGCAAAAATATAAAGAGAAAGAGCAAGAACATAATCTTGATCTGAAAATCAAGATGTCTAAATGCATGGTAAATGCCTTTTTTTTACAGACTAAAATTGATAACTATTGATTTAATGACTAATTGTTGAGTGGTTGGCCAACTCTTAACTTGATAATAATTTTTATCTTCTTATCTGCTAAAAACGTCATTGCTAACATCAGAATTCAAATATACTTAAATCATAAAAGTTTTAGGAAATTATCTCAGCTTTCTAACTAAAAAAACTAAGGTCATTTGGACTTTTAGAACTCAAGATATGGATTGAACACTAAACATTGTCTGGGCTGCAAGATAAATTCAGACTTTTTCTTTGCTGTAGATTTAGACTTTTAAATAGCAAAATTGAGTCTTCATTTCCTCAAGAATGTTTTAGGCCTATGTCTTAGCTTTCCATCCATATATAATAAACCCACAAAGTTCTACAGCTCTAAATATAACTCAATGACTGAATAATATTTTAATTTAGACTGAACTGATATTTTTTTTCTAAGCTTCACCCTTTCTTTGTCTTCTCAATTTCAGTAGTTGAACTCATCAACCAATCATTTAACTTGTGTGATAAGACTACATTTAAGATGAATATTTATTATAAATTAAAGGTATCTTATAGTATCAAACTTATTATTATAAACATGCTTTGGTTAAAGAGTTATTGATACTTCAAGTGCAAAATATTGATATAAAACCTTGATAAAAATACACTTTTAAATAATAATCAAATACCATAAATTTTTTTGTTTGGAATCCACTAGATATTTTATTAACTTATTTATTCTAATGCCCATATCTTAATCCTTTTCATTTCCCTTATTTTAAAAAAGAAAACAATAAACTAAAAAGTAGAAATACTTGAAAGAAACTCCCTTTCATGTTAACTGTCATTTCACTATTTTTTAAAAAAATTCTTTAAATTAATTTTTTATGTGTTTTTAGATTATTTTGATGTTATAGTGTTAAAAATATTTTAAAAAAAATAAAAACAATATTTTGATATATTTTAAAGAAAAATATACTTTGAAGCCCAACCTCTTTCACACTTCCAAACCAACATTAATATTCAACACCCATAAAAAAAATTTCCACGAGATTTCTTAAAATTCCAAACAATATTTTCCCAAAAAACAGGGTAAGATCAAATCTTTAATTACACAACAACTTAGTTATTAAGAATACATCAATTGTCAAGAAAACCATGTTAACTCCCTAAAATTATTAATTTTAAAACCAATTATGAAAATAATTTCTTTTAGATTACGATAAGCTCATAAAAGACAAAACAAAACCAATTATGAAAATAAATTTCTAATTATTCTAGTATCTAAGAATAAAAAACTAATTTATACCTGTGAACCAAGTCAACCATCAAAACTTATGATAAAAAATTGATAATAAAAAAGTCAAATTCAATTAAAAAAAATAAGCCACCAACAAAACTCATAAATGAGGGCAACCTAGATTGCCTTGGTATACCCGCAAACCATACTAACTTGATAGAAATGTACTTTAATACACTTATAAACCACGTTAATCTTATAGAAAGATCAAATTAAAATAATTATAAAGTTAAATTTTCAATCATCTCAATGTTAAAAAATAAAAACAATAATTTTTTTTAAAAAAATCATAACCAAAAAAAGAAAATGAAATAAAAACCATGTATAAAAAACACTAACATAGAAAAACATTAAAACAAGTCATAATATTCTATATATAAAAAAAGCTACAATGCTTTCTTATAAGTAGAATTAGTATATAAGAAATAGGTGAGGATTTGAAAAAATCACAAATAATTAATCATGTCACATATGTGATTTAGATGTAATTGTTCAAATTTTCTTCTTATTAAATTATCTAATTAAAATTTAAATTTTACTAACCATGGTTATCTATAAAAGGTTAAAACTCACTTAGGATTGGGATTTGGGCTTGATGTTGTCTTAAATAACTAAGTTAGGATTGGGATTGGGATCTATGAATAGCTTTACATTCCTTTCATTTGATTTTTTTTCTTCAATTAATTTTGAAAATGTTTTAGATTATAAACTAGATTATTGACATATGTCATGTTATAGGTCAAGTTAATTTTTTATTGAATGTAAGAAAATATTCAAGATACTGCTAACATTTTTTCTAGCAGAAAAATATTAAATTGTGTGAGGGTTGTCCCAATGTAACTATATTGACTTTACGAGTCAAAAAACAAATTATATAATCTGTAAAAAATATAATTTAAGAAAAAATATTTCAAGACGATATTGTTTTTTAATATTAAAACAACAACATATTGAATTGACTTGAGTCAATTCAGATTAACATGTTAAATTTACAATCCAGGTTACGAGACTATAATAACCTTATAAAAAGCAAGTTAAAATATATTATGAAACTTGATTTTCAACTAATCCAATATTAAATGATGAAATTAAAAAAAATTAATTAAAAAATGATCTAAAAGGCAACTCGAGTTAACCAGTGAAACATGCTATCCAAGTTGTAAGACCAAAATAATTCCATATAAAGCAAATTGAAAAAAATTATGAATTTCAATCCCTGATCAATCTAATGTTGAAGGATGAGATTAAAAAAAATCAATTAAAAAATATATAAAAAATAACCCAAGTCAATTTATTAAAATCATGACCTGAGTCATCATATCAAGATAATCTTATAAAAAAACTTAATTTAATCTAGGTTAACTTATTAAATTCATGATTTTGGTCATGAGATTGAAATAATTTCATTGAGAGTAAATCAAAATAAATTATGAAGCTCAATTCTCAATTGTCATATCAGGCTTAATGTTGAACGATAAAATTTGTAAAAGTTTTAATAAAAAATAACACAAAAAATAAGCCAATTCAATCTATGTCAACTCGTTAAGCCCTATTTCTGGGTCATGAGGGCAAGATAACCAAATAAAAAGTAAATAAAAATAAATTATAAAGTTTAATTCTTAATTAAATATAAAATTAAATGATGAAATTTAAAAAAAAAATCTTTTAAAAAATTGAGTAATTTGGATTAACCACCTAAACTTGCAGCTCTAGTCATGAAACAAAAATAACCTAATAGAAAATAAGTCCAATATTAAAAATGATCTAAATAATCTCTTAGAAAAAAATAAAAAAATAACATGATTTAACCAATGTTAAATATATCACAATCCAAGATAATAAAATCAAAATAAATTATGAATCTTAATTATCAACTGATTCAGTGTTGAATAATAAAATTAAAAAAATAAAAAATAATCCGAATAAAATATAAAATTAATAGATAAAATTAATTATCATTTTTTTTAGTTAATAGTTAGGATACTCCTTCCTCTTTTTAATATTAATAGATAAAATTAAAAAAAAAAGAAAAAAAAATTATTATTGTAATAAATAGTGTTTTATAAAAAGAAATAAAAGTAAAATCTCATTTTTTTTAGTTAATAGTTAATTTGTAGTATTTTCAAGTTCAACAAAGTAATGTTTTAAAACGAATAGTTATATAATCCGGATCAGAAATTTAATGGAATTATCTGAATTAATTAAAATAATATTTTTTTATTTTTTATTTAAAATAAATAAGATTTTGACCACCGGTTTGTTCCGATGTTAATTTATTGGGCTGTCCAAGCCTGACGAGATCAACATGCAAGGTCTAATAACACTAGTAGGAGGAAGAGATTGAGGGAAGAAATCCCGTTCCTGATTATACCGTTGTAGCATCAAATCGCACAATCACAGATACGGTATACTAGCCAGTATTTAAAAGATGTAGTACAATTAATTACTACTCCCAGTATGTGTACAGTGTACTTCTACTAAAAATACGACGACCCTAGATTTCATAAATGGAATATTAATTTTTAGTCCCTTCTTGTTGAGCACTATTATCACTTGATCCTTCATGTTTTACAGCCTACAGTTTAGCCTCCTTAACTTTTTCAAAATAATTTTTTTTCCCATCTAAACCTCTACCATGTTAATTTTTCTCTAATAATTTAAATTGTCAACGGATTTAGGAAGAGCTAAAACAGGTTTTATGTTAAAAGGAGGGTTAAATGATAATTATGTTAAAAATACAGGGACTAACTGAAAAGAATAATCTACTCTTTCATTAAATATCCTCAACCTTCTCATTGTAAATGGAAGGAAACTCACATCATCCCTGAACAGGAAGGAAGCATTTTTCTTTCTTTTTTTTTAGAGAGCATGGATCATGGTCATGGTCATGACATGCCAGGCACGGGGGGCATGGTTGCACCGCCCCCCACGAACAACACAGGAATGATGCACCACCGTAAGATGATGATGATGATGCACATGACATTCTTTTGGGGCAAGAGTGCTGAAATTCTCTTCTCGAGCTGGCCTGGAAGCTTTGAGAAGAGACCATACATGTATTTTGTGGCTTTGCTATTTGTGTTTGTGCTTTCGATTCTTGTTGAGTGGCTATCCCATTGCCGATTGATCAAGCCTGGCTCCGGCACTGTGGCGGCTGGTCTAGTCCAGACTCTGTTGCACGCTTTGCGGGTTGGTTTAGCCTATATGGTGATGTTGGCTGTCATGTCTTTCAATGGTGGCGTGTTCTTGGTTGCTGTGGCAGGGCAAACTCTGGGGTTCTTCTTTTTTGGCAGTAGGGTTTTTAAAAAAACACATCCTCCAACAGAAACCTCTGATCTTCCTCCAATGAGTTGTTGAATTAAAGTAATTAGGCATCTGGTTCTTAGATTTGGCTTTGCAGTTCTCTCTAGTTATAGTAATGGCGGTGCTTTTCCTTATCCTTTTGTTTTCTCTTTGAAAATTTTAAGAATAATTGCTGTTAGAAGAATCTGGGGTGTCGATTATTATTTGTGAAAAAAAAATAATCCATTTTTTTATGACGTCGCTGTTATTATTACCAGTTGATGAATTTTTAGGCCAATTAATTACGGAAAAAGCCAAGGCAAGAAAGCAGAAATTTGTGTTTATTTTTAGCCAGGTAATGATTTTCTCCTATCGACCCATGTCTGTGCAGCTTGGGACAAGCGAGTCCAAACTCCGAAGATTAAATTCAGGGATGAGAATTTCTTCAAGGAAGAAGCAAGTCTACGAGAAATGCCTTCAAATTTAATTTAATTTTATATATGATGTGAATTTAATTAATTATTTATTATAATTTAAATATTTGAAATAAAATAAAATATTATAAAATTTAACTTAATTATACTATCTGAAATAATTTAGAAATAAATTGAATCGAGAATCTTAACTATTTTTTCTTAAATCATTTTTATTATATTTTTTTTTTGTACAAGAACCCTTAAATTCACAACTTTTTAACTACTATATCTGTAATATCTTAATTATTTTTATGTTAATTTTCCAGTCTAACTCTAATACCCAAGCCTGATCTTAAGAAAACAGAGTTACGAATATTAATAATAGATTGAGTGCAGAGCATTCAATACAAGTAGAAATCTCAAGTAACAAACTTTAAACTTAAAATCATCCATTCATCAAATAGAAAAGAAGATTCAAGTGAACAACTAATATAATTTTGATAATATTAATAACCAAAAAATATACAGTAGCTTTTAAATTCTAAAATAAAGACTTATAATATTCTTGATATCCATTAAAATTTCAAGTTAAAATTCCGGAAGTTTTTGATTGAATTTTTATTGCTCTCTTTATGATAAAGAAAAGAATAGCATAAATCTTTGTTTTTGAAAGAAATTGATTAAGAGTTGAGTTGAGATATAGTGATAGCAGTGTTGACGTAGTTTTTTAAAAAATAAATAAAACAATATTTTTATTTTATATTAAAAAAATATTTTTTTTAGTGTATATAAGTGTGGAATGCTGCTATGTAGTAAATTATGTGAAAGTCATGATAAATAAAGCAATGGAAACTTAATATGTTAGTATGATTAATTTTTATTTTTTAGTTTACTTATTTTAATTTTTATAATTAATTTTGACATTTATGGTTGTTTAGATAAAACTAAATAACATTTATTTAATTTTATTTAAAATATAATTATTTTATTAATAGTTATATATTTTCATCAATAGTCATAATATTTCATTATAATATTTAAAATCTATATAAACATGTTATAATTAATATATAGAGAGAGAAAGACATACAAAAAACGTATTTTCTTTTCTGTTTTTTTCCTTATTATTTTAGAGGTTTAAAAGGTTTAGTTATATTCCTGAGGTTTTATCTCTGTGTAGGATATATTAATATATTAACAATAGTGTTTTCATGTCTTTATATCAACTCTCTATTAAATATTTTAAAAATAACTTTAAGGTGTTTAATTGATAAGGACAAGTGTGAATTCAAGCATTAAGATCACTAAGGATGCCATAATTCAACTAGATCATTTGGATGGTACAATTTACACAAGGTGAATAGACAAGATAATGTTCCTTTTTATTTCAATAAAGATTTTCTATATATTTTTATTCAAATTTGTCTGCACTACCTAAACTACAAGAAGATGAATCTGTTGCTGTTGAAATTGAAAGACTGAAACATGAGGAAAATAAAGTGCTTTGTTGATGAGATATTATGAATGCTCCGACCAATCGATTTTATAACTTCTCCAAATTAAAGTCGACAAAGTAACTTTGAAGACATACTATAAGCAAGAAAAACCAAGTTCTGATCATGTTTTGATTGTTTTCTTGCTTTAAACTTTTTTTCTAGAATATTATTAACAACAAGTCAATTATAAATCAAGTTCATACAACTCAAATCTTGATATCAAGACTTAGTGATCTAGATATCAAAGTCCCCGATTCACTTTAAATGGGAGCTATTTTATAACAAATTTCTCCATCCTAGAATGAATATAGAAAAAAGATTTTGCATTTGATAGAAAATTATACCTTCAACTAATCAAACAAACTTGCAAATTGAGGTTTAGTCTCGTATGCGTGAATTACAGCTGATAAATTCTAAAGTAAATTTGATTACTAAAACTGGTTTCAAAATAGCTCAAAAAAATCTAAAGGTGAAAAAGAAATTCAATAAAAAACAAAATACTAACAAGAAGAATAAGATTTGTTTATATTATAGAAATAAAAGGCACTACATAAATAATGTTGTTGTATGTGTGCGGCGTTGTGATGATCATCCACTCTCGGGTATTTATCTGGTAAACATGAGAAAATAAGGAATTATTATCTTTTTTCTGTGGGAAAAATGAATGAGAGTTGCTACTTAGCATTTTAGTAATTAGGAATCCTAATTGGTCTAAGAGATCGGGTACGGGAATTGGTTACATAAAAAGAAGGTATTAACACCTCAACTACACTCTACTTAAGGTAAACTGCATTATCTGATAAAAGCTAAAGTATCATCGTGTTTTCTAATTATTAGTCTATCTATGATTTAAGAAAAGTCTTTCTCAGTAAAGAGATCCTTATCTTATCAGGTAAAAACCTAATTGTTCTAATATCCATAAAAGAACTACCCTTTTAATATCAGGAATACATTTTACATATAAATTTATAATCCTCGATACTAAAACGAAATGAGATATTTTTTGGATTTTTTGAAAATATTGGCTGAGTTCTCATGGCTTTAATATATTGGTTATTAAGGTTAAAATACATGCTAAAATATATTTTAAATTTTTGTTGTATGAAAATATCATATGATTTTTTTAAAGACTTAGCCGTATGTAAGAAAGCAAGATTTTTTTTATTTTTATAATTTTCTTTTTGCAACAGTTCAGAGAAACACAAGTAGTTTAATATCATATTTGTATATTTATGGTATAAAAATATAAACCAATATTAAGCAAAATTTAGCAACAAAAATACATGAAAACACCATTTTGGGTTGGGCTGAGTAGTGAACAGTAGAGCAGTTCTTCACTGTTCACTTGTAGAACAATAGAGGATGACTGGAGAAGAATAAGAAGAAAACTAACTTGGTGACTGAAAAAAAGTGACTCATGATGCTTGTGATAGTGGAGCTGTTGTCACAGTGGACGGTGGTGGTTTCAGGCGACAGTCCTTCTTCTTCTCTCATCTACTTGGTTGTGCTATTTTCTTCCTCTATTTTTTTTTATTCCCTTTGTCAATAATGTTCTTTTTTTTTTTACAGTGGCTTTATAGTGGTGTTGTTGGTGGCTGTGTTGTGGTGGTAGGCGATGGTTCGCAGCGAGGAACAACTTTTCTTCCTCTATATTCAGAGACACTAGTCTTAATTTTTTCTATTTTACTTCTGCTCTGTTTTCTTGTCTTTGTATCTTAAAATAATTCATCTATATTTTTCAATCTTCCCTCTCTTTTTTCTCTCTATTTCTGCCCCCCTCTGTTTTTCAACTTTGTTCTCTATAAAATCTCCTTTTTTTTCCTGTAATCATTCCTTTTTTTTTTCAAAATCTTCTCTTGCCCACTATTTCTTCTTCTTTGCCTCTTAGTATTTATAAGCAAAGAGAGAGAGAGAGAGAGAGAGAGAGAGAGGCTTACCTTGTCCTATCCAGTCATAAGGATATAGTAGGGTGGTCGGGGCAACCTATGTGCAGTTATCCGCAGGACTTGTCTTTTCTGTATTTTCATCTTGACACTTCAAGGGGTATGAGTCTTATGAGTTTTTTAGTTATTGTAAGAGAGAGGAAGCGGAAAAAAATACAAGGGTGCAAACCTCTTCTTTCCCTACCTCTGCGCATCCAGGGAAAGGAAAAGTAGCATAATGCTGTTCAAAATGGCATTGTGTCAGTTTTATTTTTAGTTGGAAAAAAATAAATTTAGAAATAACATAAAAATGGGTTATGACAAGTGTATATTCAAGAATTTCAACAAGAGAGACAGTGCTAACAAAGTGAATATAATTGAAAATGATAAAGTAAAGAAGTTAGTTGTCATGGTTTTAAACTTTATAATTGGAATGATTATTGAATTAAATATAACAACTAATATTGTGAAAATTTTATATTAGTGACTAAATTCTGGTGCAACAATTCATGTCATTAACAAAAAATTATAGCTTAAGACTTACGAAGAATTGAAGAAACTCAAAGAGGTCTTGATAAGCAACCATTTTTTGCCAAAGTTTTGAAAATGAACTATTAAATTGTACTTTACTTATAGACAAAAAAATTTCTCTAGTTAATGTGTTTCATGCTTTTGAAATTAAAAAAAAAATCTTGTATCTACTAATATTTTGAACAAGAAAGTGTTTAAAATTATTTTAGACTCTAATAAGATTATTATAACTAAGAGTATAGTGTTTTTAAAAAAAGGTTATTTTTATGATAACATGTTTAAGTTTGATATTTAATAAATCAATGCTGTTTTTAGTTATATGGTTGAATCTACTTCTTCTTTTTAGCATGCTAGATTAGATCATTTAAATTATAGATATTTAAAATATATATGTAAGCATGATTATATTTTATGTCAACATGATTATAATGATAAATGTGATGTATTCAAGTTAAGATGACTAATAAGCCTTTTTCTAAAGTTAAAAAAACTGCTCAATTACTTGAGGTAGTGCATTATGATATATGTGAAATAAATGGTATACTAACAAGAGGTGGAAAAAAATATTTCATAACTTTTATTTATTATTATTTTTGTTTTACCTATGTTTATTTGTTGAGAACTAAAGATGAAACCTTTGAGAAATTTAAAGAATCCAAGAAAATAATAGAAAATAAAAAAGAAAATAAAATTAAAGTTTTTAAAATAAATAAAGGTGGTAAAAACTTTTCTAAAGAGTTTTCTATATTTTACGAGGAAAACAGAATAATTCATCAAATGAGCATATTATATACAACAATATAATAGATTTGTTGAAATGAAAAATAAGACCTTAGTGAATATAGTTAATGTCATGATTTTGAATGCTAAGTTACCAAAACATATCACATTCATAATAGAGTATTACTATTTAAGAAATTAAATGTTTCTCTATATGAAATATGGAATGGTAGAAAACTGAATTTAAATTATTTTGAACTACAGGGGTATATAGTTTTTTTATAAAGTTTATAATCCTCAAAGAACAAAATTAGGACCTAAAGGTCTTAACAATGCTTATATTGGTCATGTATAAAATTCAACAACTTATAGGCTTTTAAATTTAGAAAATAATGTAATAGTTGAATCTATATATTTTGAATTTATTAAAAATAAATTCATGAATGATTCAAATGTATAAGAATCAGATGTAATAGTGATGACTCCTATATCAACTTTAACTGAAAAACATAAAAAAATCAAAAGTAATAGGTTTAGGTGAACCTAAAAGGAGTCAAAGAGATAAAAAAGAAAAACATTTAAAAATAAATTTCATTTTTATTAATTTAATTATATTTTTAGTGAAAGGTGATAGAAACACAATATTAAAAAAAACATATATATCTTAAATGTGAAAGATGATCCAAAGACATTCCAAAAAGTTATGTCTTTTAGATATGTTGTTTTTTGGAAAGAAGATGTAAATAATGAAATGGATTCAATATTGTCTAACAATATTTAAGTCCTGGTAGATTTACATCCAGGTTTTAAGTCAATATAATGTAAATGGGTGTTTTAAAAAAAATACAATACTTATAGTTCTATACAAACTTTCAAGGCAATATTAGTTGCCAGTGGCTTTATTTAAAAAAAAATGTTGATTATTTCGACATTTATTCTCCGGTGGTAAGAATTATATCTATTAGAGTTTTATTTGTTTTAGCATTAATTTATAGATTGTATGCTCATCAAATTAACGTTAAAATGACCTTCTTAAATGAAGATTTAAAGGAGGAAATATATATAAAGAAACCAAGGGTTTTATACTTTCTAGAAATGAGAAAAAAAGTATGTAAATCGGTACAAATTTTATATGATTTAAAGCAAGCTATGAAATAATGGCATGAGAAGTTTGATAAATCAATTTTATTAAATGATTTTCATCATAATAATGTCAATAAGTGTATTTATTCCCAATATATAAAGGACTTTATTGTGATCATTTGTCTCTACGTAGAAAAAATGTTAATGTTTAACATCAATATGATTAGAATAATTGAAATTAAAAGATATTTTAATTTTACTTTTAAAATGAAAGATCTTGATGAAGTAGATACAATTTTAGGTATCAAAGTTAAAAAACATAATAGTGGCTATGCATTTAATCAATCATAATATATTGAGAAAAATACTTAATAAGTTTAAGTATCTCAACATAAAAGGAGGTTAATGCCCCCATTTGATTCTAATGTGAAGTTAAATGATAATTGTGATAAAATAATAGTACAACTAGAATGTGTTAGTGTCATTGGAAGTTTTATATATATATTATACATTGTATAAGAACATACATAACTTTTTCTATATATAAGTTATCAAAATATACAAGCAAGTCCAATAAAAATCATTAGAAAACTATTGCAAGAGTCTCTGGTTATTTCAAAAGAATAATTGATTTAAACTTGTTTCATTTTGACTTTTCAGTAGTGTTGGAAGGATATTATGATACAAGATGGATAACTAGTTCAAGTGATAATAAGTCTACATCATGATGAAGTTTTTCATTGATAACTAGTTCAAGTGATAATAAGTCTACATCATGATGAAGTTTTTCACTTAGAGGAGATGTGATATTTTAGGCATATAACAAATAAACTTGTATCTTATTTTCTACTATAGAATTAAAATTTATTGCTATAGTTGCTACAAGTAAAAAAGCAGAATGAATAAGAAATCTATTGTTATATATGAAGTTGTGGCTACAATCTATGTTAATTATTTTCTTATACTGCAACTATGTCTTGAGTTTACAATAATATTTACAATTATAAATCAAGATATATAAATATTCAACATGAATATGTTTAACAGTTGATTGCAAATGAGGTAATCACCATTGTTTATGTTAAGTATATGAATAATTTAGTAGATTCTCTCGCAAAAGAATTATCTAGAGACATGATAAGGAAAATAATTAGTAAAACATGTTGAAATCTATTATTAAAAATACTAGTAATGAAAACCCAACTTTGAATTAATAAGAAGTTTATCTCTAAATTTATTTGATAATAATAAATTACTATTTAGTAGATGTTAAATAGTAATAATTAATCTTGGATTCTCTTATGATAGTTTTCAGTGTGTTGTAGGACGTAAAGGAGGATAAACATTGACTTTTAATGGAATTTAAAGTCCATTTTTAATGTAATATATATATATATATATATATATATATATGATTCCACCTATATAAATATAAAAGTGATGTTGTTTTTTGCAAGAGTTGAGATTTTATTTTATAAATATTCATGAAAATAGAATTTTAACACATAACTATAATAAGTGCTAAACAATTATAAAACTCTTTAAGAGTTTAGATAATATTGTGTATGTAGTGTTTTTGATTTTATAATAAAATTTTGGTTTAATTTGCAGACATCAATAACTTTAGAATGATTTAAATTTTAATACTAATTGATTTAAATTTTAAAATGCCTTCTTATAAGTATAATTTTATTGAGTTAAAAGATACTTCATTACAAACTAATAAAGCATTGTTAATATAGTTTTAAGAGAATAAAGAAGAAAAAGTATCTCATATTAAAAAGAAACACTCCTTTTTAAATGCTTATAAGTGTGAATTTTTATTGTGTGATAAATTAAATAAAAGTCATAATGGATATGACTCTCCTAGTGAACTTTTTAATACTATTATATGAACATTTATAGTATAAAAAAGATGCACTTGGAACTTAATATGTTAGTGGTATTAATTTATTTTTTGATTTTTTTATATTAATTTTGACATTTTTAATTATTGAGATAAAATTGAATAACATCTATTTAGTTTAATTCAAAAGATTATTATTGATGGATCAATATTTTTATTTTTATTTGGATAATTTTTTATTAAAAGGTAACCAAATATAAAACAATAACTCAACACTCTCTGACTAAACTAAATACTAAATTTATACATATATAGGTTTAACGAGCTGTCATACCCACTATTTATAAGCTTAGCCAAACATTAAGCCTATGATTTTTCTTAACTCCAAGGAATTTTAGATTTTATGATTGGTGCACGAGTTAAAAATATTTTTCTTTGTAACAAGTCAGAGATATTTTATCCGTTAGAGATATTTTGCTTACACTATAACCTTTTTTTTTTTTGAAAAAAATAGACCTCATGAGCTATAAAAAGGATAAAAATATTCATAATTTTTTTTTTTACTTTAAATCTTCATTATCTATTATATATTTATTTTTAAAGTTTTTTTTAAATATAATAGCTTTTTTTCTCAAACAATAAATATTTAAATGTTAAAAAATCTTTTAATTCACTAAAAAAAATCTTTAACAGGTATTAGATATTAGCCAACTGGATTATAAATAACAAATTAAATTATTAGAGCTAAAAAATTAATTATTTATCAATACCTTGGATGCAAAAATATTAGCAAGAACATCACTAAAAATATTAAAATAAATTATAATGACGCTAAGTTTTTTAAACATACAGATTATGTCCCATGCCTGACATGTAAGAAAGGTAAAATAGTTTTAACAATTGCCAGAAGAGATTTGGATATCGAGACCGAGTTGTAACTTAACATATGAACAGATAACACTAGTATATTTTAGTAGACCTAAAGAGAATGTACGTGTAGGCCGAATTCTAACTTAAAACCTGGGCTAATGCCGAAAAAGGCCTAATGCTTGTGTATTAAGCTTTGTAGGTTCAAAAAGAGGTCATCAGCTGCATTAGGTGAGATTATCCTTTTGTATTTGAGTATTTTTAACAAATGTTTTGAGTTTGAAAAAAAATATTATATTAATATTTTTTGGTATATTTTTTTTTTATGTTTTTAAGATGCTAATATTAAAACTAAAAAAAATCTATAAAAAAATTATTTAATTTTTTTTAAAAACAACGCCACAATCCCAAAATGATCAGTTAATCGTCAAAGTTTTCAAGTTCGGGAATTCAAGCTACCTGTAGTGTTGAATGCTCTTTCGCTGAGAACACCTTCAAGAATCAGAGAGGAGTGGAGAAATTTGCAGGAAAAATCTGGGAAAGATCCCAAGCTGGATTTCTTTTAACTTGTTAACAGAAAGCTTAACAAAAAAAGAAGCACACATGGGCACAGATCATGAATGCTAGTGTCTGATTTACATCAAACAATTTAAGCAACTAATATGACATGAACTCTAATAGCATTTTCAAGTTATTGTAGGAGGAACCACCTTCCTTTATACAAATCTCAACCTTTTCCTTTAAATTTTTAGCCTTACGCCTCATCTCCTCTCCTTCAGAATCCACCATCACCCTTCTTATTGCCCTTTCTATCTCCTTGCGCTCCAACTTGTTCTCCAGTTGCAAGCCTATTCCCCATACGTAGCTAGCATATCTTGCATTCACTCTTTGGTCCCCAAAACATGGTTTGCATATCATTGGAACTCCTTCGGATATACTCTCCAGGGTTGAATTCCAGCCGCAGTGGCTCCAAAATCCTCCCACTGCAGAGTGTGCCAATACTTCCTTTTGGGGTGCCCATTTCACAATGCAACCTCTTTCTCCAACTATTTCTCTAAAACCCTCTGGCAACGATTCAATCCATTCTGATCCCGGAATTGAGGCAGGCCTGACGACCCACAAGAAGCGCTGCCAACTGTTGGCGAGACCCCAAGCCATTTCTGCTACCTCTGTCTCATCTATGGAAGCTAAGCTTCCCAAGCTTATGTAAAGAACTGAATTACAAGGCTGCTTGTCAAGCCAAGTAATGCAGCTAGTGTCCTCATTTAGTAGACTACTAGAATAGACTGGTGCAAATTTGTGCAAAGGGCCTATTGGAAAGATTGGAATGGGGCAATATCGTTGTTGCTGCTGTTCCAATGACGATTGTTCAAGGCAATCTATGGTATTCCATATAACAGCTGAAGACGTTCTTACATTGTACGTCTGGGATATCAGGTCCAAGAAATTATCGGGGACTCCAAATATGGAAACCGGTAAATCCTTGAACCTGAGAGAATGAAGGTTAGGAACTCGATCCTGTGACATAGAATCTGTATTCCAAATTCTGTTAGAATACTATAAATAAGAATATATAAAAAAGTCTAGATCAGGAGACTTGAAATGTTATCTGTACTACTCCAAGGAACAAATCATTAACAACTAGATTGGAACTCAACATGATAGAGAGAAGTCTTTACCTTGTGCGATAATTTAGTGGAAAGTGTCCTACATTTGTGTTCTCTAACGCAAATCAAATAAAATCAACCGTTCACCATTAGAGATTGATTATCTATTAATCCTATTTCTGGAGTTCACACAAAAAAGTAAGAAGAGTTCAAATACAAATTAATTGAGCTCGAGCTGTTAAAACTTAAAATACCTGCTCATGAAAGTACTGTTGTAATCGGACATGCAACAAATCTTAAAAATTCAGGATGTCTTTGGTAAGAGTATGGATTTGAATGAAATATAATTGATAGATCTATCAATCATTTTTTATTAGTGCGTGAAAAAGGACAGTTGGGACAAGGCAAATTTAACAAAAGCAGCTGTTCTATGACCATCGAAATTTGAAATGACTCTGCCGATGGTTTATTTTCTGCTTAGTAAACAACAAATTAATGGGTTATATGGATTCTCTATATAAGCAACATATATTAGACATATACCTTGCCAAGGGATGAAACCTTCTTCCTTGAGGTGGCGAATGGCAACACGAGACTGAGCAGTGGCAACGCTGGTGGAGCACAATATCATACTTGAAAGCTTCAGATGATTGGCAGCAGCTTCAGCAAAGTACATGAGCTCATCGTATACGATGCAGGTAACCTTACCATCTGGCTTCTGCTGCTGAGTCATCCTAGTCATGCATTCTTGAAAGGGTGTTTTGCAATTCCAATTAAGTGCTAATAAAATAGCCACTAAATTCCCAGAGCTAATTTCATCGGGGGATAAGCCATCTGGTATAGATTGAAAGGTGAATTCATGGTGGCAGGATGGGTTAGGTGAGTTGAATTTGGTGTGAACAACGGTAATGGAGAAGCCCTGGGAGTGAAGTATGGCGCCGAGCTGAAGCATCGGATTTAAGTGGCCTTGGAATGGACACGGCACCAGGACCACACGGCCATGTTTCGGTGGTTGCTCCTCCATCAATCTCCTTCTTAACAATTTCGATGCAGCTTATTCATCAAAATGAAGAAGGAGACCTGAGGCAGCCTGTCAGAGATTGTTTCTTTATTTCTTTTCGGATTATAAAATCATTAGAATGGATCTCAACTACTCGCATGCGTTAAATATTTGATACTTAAAGATTTAATTATTATTTGGACCATAAAATCTATGGAGTGGTTCTCAACCACTCGCATACGTTAAATATTTGATATCGGCAGACAGAGACCCTTCATTTATTGTTGATTCTTAAAAGTTATTTGTGAAGAAACTAGCAAGTTTATAATTTAATATATCATAGAACAGCTCATCTATATTTAATTATTCCAGGCTGCCAATAGGTATATTAAATTTGGACTGGTCCGAGGAGTTAATTTGAAGGGTGCACCGTTGATAACAGATATGGATAAATAAAAACCTGATAAAACTCAATTCTCCTGCTGGGTTGATTCATGGATATTTTGAAATTCAATTGAGACTCTTATTTATATTTTTAAATATATTTTTTTAGTTAAAAATCCTTATTTTTATATATTTTTTTGTTTGTTGTTAACCCTTTTCCCAGTTTACTATATAAATACAAAAAAATATTTTATTTTTTTAATATGTAATTTAAAACACTTTAGTATATATATTTTATATTTAAAAAAATATATTTTTTAATATAAAATAAAAAATTCTTTTAGTTTGAATATAAGATAACATTCTAAAATAGTAAAAAAAATCTTTGAAATAATTTTTTAAACTTTATTATTTATAACATATATAGTTCATATTCACATGAATTATTTTTTAATTTTTTTATATGGAATATTAAAATTTTAAATATTTTTTTAATTTTTTTAAGTTAATTTAGGTTAACCCGTGTAACCTGAGACCTGACTTCTTGGCTAGGTCAATCCCTGAGTTGGGTATAATAATTATAGTAACAAAGTTAAAAGTTATTGTAAAGCTTTTTTTAGTGTTGTATGATGAATTATTTTTTAAAATATTTTTTATTTTAAGATATTAAAATTATATTTTTATTTTAAAAATTTATTTTTAATATTAATACATTAAAATAATTTTAAAATATATAAAAATAATTTTCATTTTTTAAAATCTCGATGCCACCAAAAAAAACATTGCTTTAGTTGTGTGCTTTTTTTGGAATTAATTAGCTGGGAAGTTGATGCATAAGTTTTTTTAGAAAAATAAATATTTTTTTAGTTAATTTTATTTTTTATTTTTTCTCCTATTCTTTATTATAATATTTTTATTTTATTTTTATATTTGAAGGGGATATTTTTTCCTAATTTATTTTTTTATATTCAATATTATTAAAGTTATCTAGTTTTTCTTTATTTAATAGATTGTAATAGCATTTTAATAAAAGGGGGCATAAGGAATAAAATTGTATATTGAGATTATTTTTATATTTATGGTATTCTTCATCTTTGAAGATTTTAACATATAATAAACCTCTTATTCTTTATTTTGCTGACATCAATTGTTATTAAAACCCAACAAATTTTTATGATTATTTAACTTTATTATATGTTGGCCAAAAAAATTATAAATTAAGACGTGCTTGCATAAAAAAGGATGAATTATCTGTACAAAAATATTGTATTAAGGATCCATGATAAGATGATTGATACAAAGATACTAGGAATGATGGGATGACTGCCGTTCAAAAAGATAATACAATAGTTTTTTTTCCGAAAAAATAAAAAAAAAATTGAATTAAATATTTTAAGATCCTTCCCTCTATTTATTTATGGTATTCATGATATATACGAGGCAATGATACTGACAACCAATGTCGTTCTATTCACAGGAACAACTTTGTCACTTATACGACGGTCTGTGGGGCTAGCCGCGACAGAAGCAACCATGGTGCTGCACTTGACACCAATCCTCGCACAAGGAACTCCTCCGCTAGCAATGCGATGTGATTAACCTCGCATAAATACAATAGTAATCATATAATGCAGGAGGATTTCAGGGTCAAGATTATTTTTTTTAGTTATTATATTTTTTATTTAATTAAAACAAACATTTTCTTTTATAGTGATTTTAGTTTTTCCTGTTTAGTTTAAAAAATTAAATATTGAGATTCATAATTATATTTTTCTTAATTTGTTTAGAATTTCTATTATTTTTTTTGCTTTCAAGTTTGTTTAAAACTTTATTCAGATTGATTTTTTGATTTATTTAACAAATTGTAAATCTTTTAAAAAGGTATGTCATAACAACAGTAAATTTATGAATTAAGGTTCTTGTATTTTATTCTATTTTGGTTATTAATATGTTTTCTCTTGCTATTGTCCTATTATTTGTTCTTTTATTTGCATCAATTTGTGCTTGTAATTGCTTCAGACAGTATTATAATCTAATTGTCATGATCTAAATTCTAAGCTCGTGATCGTTAACATGGGAGTTATATCACAAAGATACTTCACTTTAATTAAGCCTCAAAACTTGCATTTTATAAAATAAATATACAAAATTTTATAGTATGTGGTAAACTTTCAAAATATTCTTCAATATCAATATAAACAAATAATAGTTGATAACAGTTATTATAATATAAAAAACCAAACTTGAATTAAATCATTGTAATAATGAAAAATTCAAAGTTATTAAATTAATACCAAAACAAAATTTTTATAAAAACAAGTAAGATATATTAACCAAAAACCAGGAAACATGATATAACACCCCCACTTTTTCTAGGAAGAAATCTACGATATTCAAGTTGAGAGGTTTTTTTTAATTGATATTATTTTTTAAATTTTATCTTTAATATTTTTTTAACAATCAGCTAAGTTATTTTTGAACCGATGAAATCATGATAATTTTTACATAATTTAAATATAAATCTAAATTAAATAAAAAGTCAAATAAAAATAAATAAATTAACGTATTAAAACTAACATAATATCAATGCTAGATGGTTTTCGAAAACATAAATATTTTTTCTTACTATAATTTTTTTTTGAATATAATCCACAGCATAACTATGAAATAAAGCAATTTAAACTTGTATGTATTTGGTTATATTTTGGGGAGACTTAATCAATACAACTATACGTATGTGCGTTGAGAAATGGTTCATGTATTGGACATTTTCGTCTTAACAAAAGAACCACTGTTATTTTTATTACATACTATTTAGATATCCACTGGATGGATTCAACGAAGGATCAGTCAATAACTGGTTCAAGATTCGTTAACATATAAGGTGGTATCTTCTGTCTAATTTTCCAAAAAGATTTGTTGTATCGAATATATAGACACACACACACAAAAAAAAAAATATCCTACCACCTCATTTACACAGTACTTTGTTCCTTTATGTGGGCCTTTGTCATGATATCTAAAAATTCCGGCGAGTGGATTGCCCAACAGCCAAGATTACTCTACTGTTCAAGCATCAAAATAAGTTTTTCTGGCCAGGGATGCACCCATGACCGACGCATACACAGCCTGCCTTGCCTTCCCATTAATTTCATGCGGTCAACAAGGCGACACCAGGCCATTAATGGCATCCTTTCCTTTTAATATGAACTATTTTTTCACTCTCATTTATGAGGTCATATGAATATTGCATAGAGTTCATTTGCGAGGCCACGACCCTTTCTTCTCAGTATAACGGGCGAATTAAGCAATTTTAAGACTGCCGTCCGTAGAAAAGTTTTAAATTGGCCCTTGTTAGGAGATCCAAACATTCAAACACACACAAATTTATGTGGTTCGGCAACTTGCCTACTCCACGGAGCTACTGGTTTGTATTAATCAAGCTCAAAAGCAATACAAACAAGAAAACAAGGAGGAGGAGAAAACTTCTCAACTCAACTCAACTCTCACCCTTAGCTCTCTCTCCGTGTTTCTCTCTATTTCGTGCTCTCTCTCAGCTATCAATGCACATCTATTTATAGCTGATGAGGGAGACAATTGTTCAACAATGGTGGGAAAGTTAGGCACCTACCATTTGACTATGACTTCAACCATGGCTGCCACCAACCATGGCTGTCACCGTCCATTTATGTCCACACACATAACAATCTCCCACTTGGACACAAATGGTGTTAGGTCTGTCTTTTAATCTTCAAGACCCACTGAAGCTTTACACAGCTTCAGTTTATCGAGAGTAACTCCTTTGGTTAACATGTCGGCTGGATTCTTGCTTCCACAGATCTTTTCAAGTAACAGTTGTTCATCGTCGAGCAATTGCCTGATGAAGTGATATTTGATCTGTATGTGCTTTGTTCTGGAGTGAAATGCTGGATTCTTGGCAAGGAAGATTGCACTCTGACTGTCACTATACAAAGTACCTTTTTCATGCATCTTGCCTAATTCTTGCAGGAAACTCTGTAGCCATACTATCTCTTTTGCAGATTCTGAAACTGCAACATATTCTGCTTCTGTCGTTGAAAGAGCAACTATCTTTTGCAAGGTAGAACTCCAAGAAACAGCAGTGCCTCCTAGAGTGTATATGTAACCTGTAGTACTCTTTCTGCTATCAACATCTCCTGCTAGATCAGCATCTACAAAGCCTTCAAGTTTCAATCCGTCAGCTGTGAAAATAAGACATGTCTCCGATGAGCCTTTTAAATACCTCATGATCCATTTCACTGCCTCCCAATGTTGCTTTCCAGGATTGCTCATATATCGGCTTACAACTCCCACTGCATGGGCAATATCTGGTCTAGTACAGACCATGGCATACATCAAAGAGCCGATAGCTGAGGCGTATGGAATCTGGTCCATGTATCCACGTTCTAGCTCAGTTTTTGGTGACTGGTCTTTACTGAGCTTGAAATGATTCCCCAAAGGTGTACATACTGGCTTAGCATTATCCATACTAAACCTGCTAAGAACCTTCTTGACATACTCTGCCTGTGAAAGCTTTAGTATGCCTTTGTCTTTGTCTCTGATGATTCTCATGCCAAGTATTTGCTTAGCAGCTCCCAGATCCTTCATTTCAAACTGTTTTGACAATTGTTGCTTTAGCTTGTCAATCTCTTCCATGCTGGATCCTGCAATCAACATATCATCTACATATAGCAGTAGAATGATATAAGAGTTGTCAAAATGTTTGACATAGCAACAATGATCAGCCTGACATTTTGTGTATCCCGTACTACACATGAAGTTGTCAAACTTCTTGTACCACTGTCTTGGAGCTTGTTTCAGACCATATAGGCTCTTCTTCAGCTTGCAAACTTGACTCTCCTTTCCTGGCATTGCAAACCCCTCTGGTTGTTGCATGTAAATGTCTTCCTCCAATTCTCCATGAAGAAATGCTGTTTTTACATCTAATTGTTCAAGATGTAAATTTTCTGCAGCTACTATCCCCAGGACAACTCTGATTGTTGTAAGCTTCACAACTGGAGAAAATATCTCAGAATAGTCGATCCCTTTCTTTTGCTGAAACCCTTTTACAACAAGTCTTGCCTTGAAGCGTTTGCTTCCATCATGCTCAGTCTTTACTCTGTAAACCCACTTGTTTTGCAAGGCCTTCTTTCCTTCAGGCAGTTTGGTTAACTCCCAAGTCTTGTTCTTCAGCAATGACTCCATCTCGTCCTTCATGGCTAACTCCCACTTGCTCGAGTTTCCATCTTGTAAGGATTCTTCATAGGTTAATGGTTCACCACCATCTGTCAACAAGATATAATTCAGTAGAAGTGTGAACCGTTGTGGAGGCTTTATAGTCCTTGAAGACCTGCGAACAGCTGGTTCACTTGGCTCTGCACTATCTTGTGAAGAAGTGGTGGGTACTGAAGTGTTTGCACTGTCTTGGATCGGCTCTTGAGTGGTAATATCAGGAAGCCCTTCTAATTGTATGAATTCAGATTTCTGTGGACTCGTATCTGAATCAGTTATCTCTAGTTCTGTACTTGATCTGTCTTTGTACAAAACTTTCTCGTTGAAGATCACGTTCCTGCTTCTGATAATCTTCCTGTTTTGATCATCCCAAAACCGAAATCCAAATTCTTCATCTCCATAGCCAATAAAGAAACATTTCTTTGATTTGGCATCCAGCTTGTTGCGAGCATCAGAGTCTACATGCACATAGGAAACACACCCAAAGATTTTTAGATGAGCAAGTTGTACTTCTTTACCTCTCCAAACTTCCTCGGGCAGTCTGAACTCCAAAGGTACTGATGGTCCACGGTTGATCAAGTAAACTGCAGTATGAACTGCATCAGCCCAGAATGTTTGAGGTAGCCCAGAATGCAACCTCATGCTTCTAGCTCGTTCATTGATGGTCCGGTTCATCCGTTCAGCAATACCATTCTGTTGTGGTGTGCCTGGAACTGTCTTTTCCATTCTGATACCGTTGACAGCGCAATACTCCTTGAAACCTCCATCAATGTATTCTCCTCCATTATCAGATCGTAAGCATTTCAGCTTCAAACCTGATTCAGTCTCAACCATAGCCTTCCATTTCTTGAATGTGTCAAACACATCAGATTTATTTTTTAGAAAGTAGACCCATACCTTTCTGCTAAAGTCATCAATAAAAGTGACATAGTACCGAGAACCGCCAAGAGATGCTACTGGAGCTGGTCCCCATAAATCTGTGTGCACCAGTTCTAGTTTTCTTGGTCTTAAGGTCCTGCCAACCTTTAAGAAACTGAGCTTCTTCTGTTTTCCGAGAACACAACTTTCACAAATGTCTAGATCAACATTTTTTAACTCTGGCAGCTTTCCCTTTGACTGAAGTATCTTCATTCCCTTTTGACTCATATGGCCGAGTCTACAATGCCATAGCTGCGCTTGATTTTCTGCTTCAGTAGAGGCAATTATATCTGCTGATCTTGTGGTCATATACAGAGTGCCAGTTTTCTTTCCACGAGCCAAAACCATTGCTCCCTTTGATACCTTCCACATTCCTCCAGAGAAAAGGATTGAATGGCCACTATCATCAAGTTGTCCGACCGAGATCAACTTCTTCTTTAGTTCAGGAACATGCCTCACATTTTGCAAGTTCCATATAGATCCATTCATTGTCTTGATTTGCACATCTCCTATACCCACAATATTCAATGGTTGTCCATCGGCCAGATAGACTACCCCATAATTTCCAGCAGTATAATTTTGCATCATTTCATGGTGTGGTGTACAGTGAAATGAAGCTCCAGAATCAAGAACCCAATCATCAATAGGACTATGTACTGCAAGGATCAAAGCATCCTGTACCTCGTCTGTAGCGGCATTTGCAGAGTCAGCTTCAGGTTTCTTTGGTTTTGTGCAACTCCTCATGAAATGGCCAGGTTTGCCACAATTCCAACATTCAACCTGCTTCCTAGGTCCAAACTTGCTTTTGCTTCTGTACCTTGATTTTGATCTGCCTCTGGATAAGCCTCTGTCTTGTCTCCTTCCTCGAGTGTTGATGTTGAAAGCTGAACCTGAACTTGAACTTTCACCCGAGTCTTTCCTTCGTACTTCTTCTGCTAAAATCAGGTCTCGAATGTCATCATATTTTAATTTGGATTTTCCGGCTGAGTTGTTTACGGCTGTTCTCATACCTTCCCAACTGCTTGGAAGTGAAGCTAGCAAAATAAATGCTCGAAGCTCATCATCAAACTCAATTTCAACAGACAACAATTGATTTGTGATGGTGTTGAAATTATTAAGATGTTGTGTAATAGAGGTGCTTTCTGTCATCTTCAGGTTGAACAACTTCTTCATCAAGTGTACTTTGTTATTTGCTGATGGCTTCTCATACATCCCAGACAAGGCTTCCATCAATCTTGCTGTGGATTTCTCTTTTGTAACATTATGAGCAACTCTTCTTGATAATGATAGCCGGATAATGCCCAAGACTTGTCTATCAAGAATCTGCCAATCTTCTTCTGACATGTTTTCTGGCTTGCTCCCCAATAGAGGAAGATGAAGTTTCTTCCCATATAGATAATCTTCAATTTGCATTTTCCAATATCCAAAATCAGTTCCATCAAATTTTTCAATACCTGCAGCCTTTATTTCATCAGCCATTTTTACTCCTTCTTGGATTTGAATCTCAAAAATCTGACCTTACAGATGTGTCCGGAATGGCCAAAAATGCTGGAAACGACACTGAGATCACCCAAATCGGACTTCGGATGGCTCCGATTTAAGCAATCAAAGTTTGGGATAACTGGACGCTGCAGATGAAGCCACGTGGCAGGCGGAATAGTCGCTGCGCCACACCGGATCAAAACCCAGTTATGATGACGTGACAAGCTGACGTGTCAGACACGTAGGCAATGTGGGGTCACCAAATCTGACGTGGCAGATCCACAGAGATTTTCGTCTGACGTGGCAGTGGTGATGTGGCAGATGACGTGGCAGTGATGACGTGGCTGTTGACCGTGTCAAACGACTGATGTGGCAAACGACGTGGCAGATGACTGTGTCGATCGGCTGACGTGGCAGAGACGAGTTGCAGGAAACGGTGAGGAAGACGCGCGACGCGCGTACGGCGCGTCTGTGCGCGTAGACAGTTCTGGTGATGGCGCGTGCAGGCGCGTGCGGGCATGCAGGACGTCGGATTTTCGTCGGGTTTTCACTAGTGGATTCCTCTCGTCGTCTTCTTCACGGTGGTATCTTCAAAAACACGTTTTGAGAACTTTGATTTTTGAGTTTGGATCAAACACCCTCTTTTTCAAGAACTTTCAAGAACAAGCTCTGATACCAGTTGTTAGGAGATCCAAACATTCAAACACACACAAATTTACGTGGTTCGGCAACTTGCCTACTCCACGGAGCTACTGGTTTGTATTAATCAAGCTCAAAAGCAATACAAACAAGAAAACAAGGAGGAGGAGAAAACTTCTCAACTCAACTCAACTCTCACCCGTAGCTCTCTCTCTGTGTTTCTCTCTATTTCATGCTCTCTCAGCTATCAATGCACATCTATTTATAGCTGATGAGGGAGACAATTGTTCAATAATGGTGGGCAAGTTAGGCACCTACCATTTGACTATGACTTCAACCATGACTGCCACCAACCATGGCTGCCACCGTCCATTTGTGTCCACACACATAACAGCCCTTTTCACGTCCTCTTTATCTGATAATGGGAAATTAAATAAGGTCTTATGATTGTGCAAGCATAAGATTTCAGATCATATCATGTCAAGTCAAATGATCATATACAGAGAAGCCGGCAAGGGCGTTGACTCTGCTTCGATATCAAACTATTCTTCTGGTTTTTTTCTGCTAGCGTCTGCTACTTTTTCCTAATATACTTGCCATCAAATGCACCAAAAATAAAAATGATGAAAACATGTAAAGGACAAAATCGTGTTGTAGATATATGAAAGCTACTACTCAATTTGTATTGTTATATTGTGAATTCTGTGCATTTTCTCACAATATTCCCCAATCATACGAAGGATTTCAGGAGAGCTGGCTCCTGGCTCAGCCATGCAAGACAATACTAACTTCCCTGCTGTTATGGACCATACATGCAGGCTATGAACATCTTGAACTCCTTTAATACACTTCAGAGCACTCTCCAAGCTGCCAACATCGACCTCGTGTGGTGTCCTCTCCATTAGTATACAGAAGATATCTCTCAGCAATGGTAAAGTAGTAAACAGAACAAAAGTAGAGAAGAGTAGAGTGCAGATAAGATCAACCACCAACCAATCTGGCTTGGCCCATATAATTGCTCCAGCAATCATCACCCCGACAGACTGAATTAGATCAGCCATGACATGGACGTAAGCCCCTTGGATATTTATGTTCCAAATCTTTGTCTTTGCTGGAGTAACTGATACCAGCTTAGTCTCCTCCCCTTCATTTGTTGCACAATAGTCCTCGCCCTCGTGGTTGTGAGTATGATCATGATTGTGATCATGGCATGCGTGGTGAGAGTGATCATGACCCAGCCACATGACCATGATAAAATTAATGATAAATCCAAACAAAGCAATTGCAAACATTAGTCCCCCGTTCACCCTTGCATTTTTGTGAAGAATTCTATCAATAGCTTCATAAATTAAAACACCAGAAATCAGCCATATGAGCTGAACAGAAAGAAGAGCACCCAGAACTTCAAGACGACTATATCCAAAAGACTGGTGTGATGTTGCCTTCCAACCCGACACCCACACAGTGAAAAGGGAAATAGAGAATCCAGCAACATCAGTCAACAAATGTGCAGCATCTGTAATAACGGCAAGACTATTGGCTTTCACTCCACCAACAACTTCTACTGCCATAACTATTAAATAAAAGATTATGAGTCCAGAAAGTTTCGTTGCTGACTTTGATCTCTCTTCTGATTCCAAAGTGAAATTTTCTTGTTTGGGGAAGATACAAACAGAAGTCTGCGGTGCTTCAATGGGAAGGATGACTTTTAACTCCGATGCAATAGCAGCCATCTCAATATCGTTTTGGTCTTCTGATCTCAAAATGGAGACTCTGTCATGTTCCATCTGCTTGGAGAAGATGTTATCAATTCAATGAAACAAACAAGAAAATGTTAACAAAATTATCTAAAATATGCGATTGCCTAACTGGCTCCGCAAACAGGCAAGCAATAGGAGTGATTTATTTCTCCAAATCATAAGCTAAAAAATGGAACCTAACATCTTGGAAAAACCACCACGGAGAAACCAGCAAAATTTGTCTAGCCAAGAAATCCAAACATAGAAGTAAGGTAACTGGCCAGCCAATGAAATTAAAATGTTTGATCGAGCATTGTTTTTCTGTGGAACCATGCCATAAACCCGTTTCATAAAATCTAAAAGACTTCCAGGACAAAAAAAAGAAGAAGAAGAAGAAGGGAACGGTTGTTATACCTGGGCTCCGCTTTAAGGCTTGAATCTCAAGAATTGAGGAATTGGGTAAGATCATAAATTGACTAAAAATTTCGTTTACGGAGATACAAAGAGAGAGAGATTCGAGTCCTTTCCATGTTTCCTCTGTTTTTCATTCGAAGAAACATCGGCCGGCAGGGACCCGTTATTGAACAGGAAAGGCATTTAAAAAAATAATAATAATGGTGGTGTAATAATACTTTCTTGGCACCGTATGTTTTAGCTATATATATATATATATTTAAGATAGATTTGATTTATTAATATAAAAATGAAATTTTAAAAAATATTTTTATATAAAAAGTAATTTCTATTATAATACAAAATAAGCTTTTTATTTGTTAATAAACTACTATGTATTAGCATATTAAAAAATAACTAGATAGGTGGCTCAAGCTAAATTTTTTATAATTTTAAAAAATAATATTTAAATACCATCAATATATTTTAAAGAAGGGATAAAATTCATGATTTTACATTATAAAAAGAAAATTAAAAAAATTAATTATAAATTCTCAAGAATCCAGACATATAAGATAAAATCGATAAATAATTAACAAAAACATATTAAAAAATAATGAATTAGTAAATTCAAACAATGTCAAAACTTGCGAGTGAACAAGACCATGTCAATAAGATAACCGACTAAAATACCAACAAGATAATTTAATAGAAGGTAAAATGGTGAGTTGACCCGTAACCTGCGTAACTATTTAAAAAAAAATTAGAAAAGATTGTTTGTTATCAAATGATAAAAAACACGAGTTAACTTATGATTTGGTCATCTCGAGGCAAACCAGGTTAAAACTTGTTGTCAGTTTTTTTAAAGTAATATTTTTATATAAAATAAAAAAAATTGTTTAACTAGAGCTAACTCGATGAACTCATCTGACATATAACTTGGTACTTGTCTTGGACCAACTCCTAAAAAATAAGAGGACAACTCAAAATTTTGAATTAAATGGAAAAGTAAAAAAGAAAAATAAAATTAACAAAAAAATCCAAAACAAAACAAAAATCAAGATATAGGATCAAAATTGAAAGGGAAAAAACCAAGATTATGGATCCAATAATGAAATTAAAAACAAATTAAAATATGATAAAAAGGATTAAAAATCAAAATTTAAAATCAAAACATTGAGAGCATAACCTTAAATATCATCAAAAATTGAATTGAATGGTAAAATTAAAAAGAAAATTCAAATTAACAAAGGACTTCAAAAAAAGAAAAATAAATAAGAACTAAATTTAAAAAAATAAAAACCAAGATTATGGATCCAAGAATAATATTGAAAACAAATTAAAATTTGATAAAAGGACTAAGAATCAAGATTTTAAATCAAAATATTAAAGGCCTAACCTTAAAATGTTATCAAGCTTTGAATTGAAGCATAAAATAAAATAAAAAATTAAATTCATAAAAGAATCCAAATTAAAATAAAAATCAAGAGAAAAAGAATCAAACCTGAAAAAATTAAAATTATAGATTCAATTATTAAATTAAAAATAAATTAGAATTTGATAAAAGAGTTAGAAATCAAACTTATAAATCAAAATATTTAAGGTGAAGCATGAAATGTAATAAAATAAAAGGATAAAATTAATTTTTTTAATGGTTAACACGAGATTCATTTGGAAGGAATATAATACCCCTTTTATACTCTGTATCTAATCACATAAGATAATAAATAATATACCACATGAATAACATGAAAATATTAAAAAAAAAACACAATCTTGGGTGGACCACATCCACCAAAAACTTTATCCTATATTGTTTTTTAACATTTTCAAACCAACAACACAAACACATCTTTCAATAAAATTTTACAGGAAAAAAATAAATTAAAAAAAGTAAAATGACAAAATCTTATGTTACAATTACTATCCATCAATAGTAAAGACACATTAATTATAGTAAAGACAATTAAATATAATAATAAGCAATCTAGTTTTGAAAATTATACTATCAAATTGTTAAAAATAAAATACAGTAAGAAATAGAAATAATAGTCAATTTCACATTAATTATTGTTTATATATGTATATATAAATACAATACACATGTTTCATATAATCCATTACATACATAACATAACTTTAGCGCGTGTACTACCTTCACCACCACAACCCATAACTCTTACATACACAAATATACTTTAACAAGACGGGGGGAAAACCCTTCCTCTTCATTCTTCACATTATATATTTTCATTATGCCAATATGCTAGAAGGGAGGAGGGATTTGGACACGACGTGCAAGTACAGCTCGTTAATTAGTTTCTACTAGTTAGATGGTGAGCGTTGTTAAAATAATTAAGATCAAACACAAAATGAAGGCTACAATTCTGAATAATCACTATATTATGAGTGTTTAACGTTAACCTAAATACATATAAACTATATATAGGTTAAACTGAAAATACTATTCTACCCTTAATAAATAAGATTACATAAATATTATTTAACATCTCCCTTCAAACTCACAATGCGGCAGTTACAAAGATCGAGAGTTTGCCAACCATAAAACAAAAACGAGAGGTGGAATGCGCCTTGGTAAAGAAATCTATAAGGAAGAAGGAACAAAAGGCAAAGTAATGGTGCCATGTTTGAGATGATGACGAGTAAGATGATAATCAATCTCGATATGCTTAGTTCGCTCATGAAAAACTGAGTTGTGAGCAATCTAAATAGAACTTTGGTTGTCACAATATTAAACATGACCTAAACGGGAATGCCATAAATAAAAACTAGAAGATGAAATACTCAAATGAAAGGAAGACAAATCAACAGTAGTAGAAGCAGTGGCAGTAGCAACAACTGACACTTTTAACTCATCTAAAATATATAGTTCATTCTCTCTACGGTCTGTCCCAATCAACTTTTGAGACTGCAGATCTTGTACACAATAAAAGAAACCAGAAAACATGACTAAATAATCACCAGAATCACATATTTGGCCAACCGATGCAAGATTTAATTTGAGTTTTGGAATAAAATAAACATTAGGGAGAAACAAGTGAGATGTGACAATAGAATTAACACCTACTAAGGGCATAAGAGTGCCATTAGCAGTCATAACACGAATGGAGGACAAATAGGACACGGAGGAAAAAGATGAGGAATTTGGAGACATATGATGGGAAACATCAAAATCCAAAACTCAATCACAGTGTGACATACCTGAAGAACTATAAGGCAACTGACCTATAGAAGAAGAAGCGAACATTGCTTGAGGCAGCAAGGAGAGAAACTTCTGGAATTGTTCAGCTAAAGTATTAGGATCAGTAATAGAGCTTGGGGAAGCTACCGCTGTAGTATTGTGGTGTGGCGGTTTATAACCCTGAGGTGGTCTATGAGCATTAGATTGTGACTGACTGCTAGACTTTTAAGCTTACTTATGTTGTCTCAACTTAGGACACTGAGCCTTCCAACAACCTTTCTGCTTACAGAAATTGCACTCATTAAGGTCAACCTTTGTGTAAGGCTTGTTCTAATGATTAGAGAATGGTTTAGAAGGTATTGCTAATACAGAAGGATTTGAAGCAGAAATAACACCCTTTTCAGAATAAGACTAAAGACATATTTCTTCAGCCAATAACTCATTAACAACAGAGTCAACAGAAGGTAGTGGAGAACGATGTATAATTGAACCTTTAAGTCCTTCAAAATCACTACGAAGTGTTGTTAAAAACTGTACCAATTATTGTTGCTTTCTATGTTCAATATAAGCACCACATGCTTTTAATTTTAGCGATCTGTAAGAGCCAATTGATCCCAAAGATTTGTCATGGAAGAATAGAATTCTTGAATACTCATATTCTTCTGGTGAAGAGCTCGTATGTCATTCTCTAACTGATATTGTTTTATAAAATTTGATTGTGTGAATAACCGTTGCAGATGATCCCAAACCTCTTTTGTTGTCTTATACTTCACCAACTGTATACCTATAGAATGCTCAATAGAATTGTTGTTCCAAGTAATAATCTTTACATTGTTTGCTTCCCATGCATCTATCAAAGCAGTATCTTCTTATTCAGTATTTTTAGGTACCATATAAATTCCACTAACATATCCCCACATCTTCTTACCCTTAAGAAAATTTCTCATTACATAGCTTCAATACGAATAGTTCTTCCCATCCAACCTCACACTCACATACTGAAGTGAATCATCTCTTTCAATAGCTATAATCAACAATCACAAAAAACTAGAATGCAAAAGCAGCGAAAAACCAAATACTAAATTGTAGAAACTAAACAAATATCTTTTCAGAATTATATGATTACTCCAAAATACAAAACAAATTTACAAAAACTAAATGCAAATACCAAATTGCAAAAGCTAAATGAAAAATGAAATACTAAAATAATTGCAGAAACTGATGAAATACCAAATTTTACAGAAGCGGAAGACAATATCTCATTCCAAATAATAATATCTTTGAGATGAATAATTTATATTATAAGAAAAATAATAATATTGACAACGTAAATAATAATATTTTTTATATTAATACTTTGAATTATTAAGTATTTTTAATAATATTATGTCAAGGGCTCACTCTTTATTTTTATTTTTAAATGCCATAAAAAAATTATTTTATTAATAAAAATAATAATATTTCTAAAAAAGGGCGTATTAACATTGAGTCCTGATGAAGGACCTAATATAATTGGGTCCTTCTGCTAGACCTATTGATTTTAGGTCTAACCCAAGCGCCTTTGTCTCTAACTCAACATAACCTAAACATCATGTTTGTACTGGGAAGTGTTCAACCATAGACAGAGCCCAAGGGCCACATGTGTGTTGGGAATGCCCAACTCATAGGTGTCGCACATATGTGGCGTTGTGATGATCATCTACTCTCATATATATATATATATATATATATTATCATGCAAAATATAAAGAGACAAGAAATTCTTGTCTTTTATTAGTAAAATATAGATTGAGAGTCGCTATCAAGTATTTTGATCACTAGAAACCCTAAATTATTTCCGAGATGGGTACAGAGACTGATTGCATATAGAGAAACTATTAGCAATCCAAATATGTCCATGTAAGGTAATTACATGGTTTTATGATTTGATAAAAATCTAAGAAAATTAATAAAAAAAACCTTTTAATACAAGGAATTTGTTTTACATATAAATTCATAATCCCTAGTATTAAAACCAAACAAAAATATTTTTTGATGTTTTTTGAAATATTGACCAATGTTCTCTTGACTTTAATAAACTAGTTATTAAAATCAAAATGCATGCTAAAATATTTTTTTGTGATAAAAAACTTGATATGATTTTTTTTAGCTTTAAGACACGTGGCTGTATAAAAAAAATATTTTTTTTACTTTTTTGTTGATGAAAATCAGATATTTTAATACTAGATTTATATTTTATGGTGTATTTACTTAGAATGAGCCAACATGACCCAATATAAACAAAATGGGCTGACATTGGCCCAATATAAAAAAAGGGCCGGAACTAGCCTAAAAACTATAACTAACTGTACACAATAACTAGACAATTATTCATTTTTGTTGTAGAACGTGAATTACTCATGTTTTGCATGCAAAAATAAAAGAAGAAAAAAAAAACAGGGTAGTGAAGGAGAGAAGATTACCTGGCATAAAGGGGGTTGGTTGTTGTCTTATGTGGTGACTTACAGTGGTGGAGATAGTGGTTAGATCCCATGGCGCTGATTCACCAATACTTCTCCCTTGTTTTTTTTCCTTTGTTTTTGTTTTCACTTTTTCTTCTTCTTTTCTCCTTCTCCTCTCAGTTTTCCTTCTCTTTTTTCTTTCTATTCCTCTATTTTCTTCTTTTTGTCCTTCCCTCCCTTGTTTTTCTTTCTTTCTTTCTTTCTTATGCTCTATTTTTTTCTTTCTTCCTTCTTTTATTTCTCTTCTTTCTCTCTCTTTTTTTTTTCATCTCTTGTTGTCTCCTTTCTCCTTTGTATTTATAGGGGAGAAAGGAGACCTCACCCCTGTCGAGTTGATGGCATAAAGGTGTAGAGTGGACGAGGTGACCACTGTCCAGTCATCTCTCTACCACCCTATAGACACCTTTCCTCCCCTAACTCTAACACGTGGAAAGCTATGCAGGTGGAGGGGTCTTTAGTCGATGTCTTTTTAGGTCATTGGGGTAGAGAAATCGGTGAGAAACAAAGAAAGAAAAAAATCTTCTTCTTCCCCTGCTTTGTGTGTCCAAGGGAAGAAGAAGGCCAATGGTGCTATTCAAAATGACATTGTTTTGGCCTATCTTTTTTTTAATGAACAATGGATGAAATGACGCTATTTTAGACAAAACGCATCGTTTTATTTAAAAGAGAAAAGGCAGCAAAACGTGATCAAATCCAAATCAGTCTTTAATTTATTATTTGTTCAATCAAGTCCTCAATTGCAATTTTGATTTTAAAAATCAATTCAATTTCATCCCTGTTAAATTCAATCATTGGCCTTGAAATTGATCGTCTTTTCCAAACCGACTCTTGGTATCTGATTTATGCAATTTGACTCTCGATTGATTAATAAACTTCTAATTTTTTTAATTTGGTCCCTGATTCGGTTTTAATTATAACCTCTCTATTTACACACCTTTTCTAGTTTGATCATTGGTTTCAAATTTCTTTAATTAAATCATTAATTGGCCATCAGACTTCAGTATTTATACAATTAAACCTCTGATTTAACCAAGTTAACTCTAAATAATTATAATTTGATCCAAGAACTTTAATTTCTTTCAATTAAAACTCAAATTGACTTCAAATCAATTTTTATTGCAATCAAACCCTTCATAAATTCAATTAAAACTTCAATAAAATTCAATTGAGTCCATAAATATTTGATTTTGGACTTTTCTTCCTCAAATTAAATTTCTTTTTGTAAACAGGATTCTTATCAATCAATAAAATACAGTCAAATTTCAATATTTTTATTTTTTAATCTCCTTTACCAATTTTTAACCATTTTGAGTATTCTGATATCATTTTTTTCATTGTTATTATTATTTTTGGTTTTCTTGAATATATATATATATATGTATGTATGTATATGTATATATATATATGTATTTTCTTCTTTTTTATATAAAGACCTAAAAATGGGTTATAACAATAGGCAAAGCCTAAATGTCACATATGCGCAGCGGGTGTGCCCAACCTATAAATAGAGCCTAAGCGCCGTGTGTGTGGTAGGATTGCTCACCCATAAGCCTAGCCCCTACCAACAATGCAATCCACAGTAAAAGCTTTTATGATCTAGATTGCCCTTATTTGTCTATTGACTAGATGTTCTTCATTTTAAACAAAAGAGTTCTCTCCTTAAGCTTTGTTGTCTTCCTTTATCTACTCTCTGTACTAGTCATATTGACTAATATAGTCAACTACTCAAAATAAGGAGCTTCTTAGTTATATTTACACCCGATATATCTTTTGGAATCATGCATATATAATGAATTCATTCGCAATAAATAATAACCTGCATTACAGTGAAACACTGAACCTTTTTAGTTATTGTATATATATATATGTATATATATATATAGACACGTAAAAAAAATAATTTGAGAGGGATGGAAAAAATTACTCCCTATATAATTGGTTGAGAAAATAATCATCGATATTGAAGAGAAAAGGTGAAAGTATATAAAGTTATCTAGAAAGAGAGAGATGAAAAAACTCAAGATTAAAGCAAAAATTATACAAATAGACTTATTTTACTACCACAATAGTGAAATAACTTTTTTTGTTTTTTTAAAGAAACCAATAGTTTGTATTTTGATATTTTTACATTTTGCATTTATTCATTAAAAATTTATATGAGTTACAATCATGTTTTCACCTTTTTTTTTTAATATAATGGAGTGATCTATCCAGTGTAAAATTTGTGCACTAAATAAAAGGGGTAATTTGATTTTTTATTTTTAAATTGCAATAGAATTACAATTACTATAATAAAAAAAAATTAAGTTATGCATTGATAGGAGTATTTTTATCTTTTCAAATAGTTTTTGGTAAATCTCAGGGATTATCAAGAACACTTTTATCTTTTGAGTTTCATAAATTATTTTTTAATGCAAAAACATTGTTGTAGCATGTATTATCTACACTAGCACATGAAAGGTGTTCTCATAATTTGGATAGCACCTCCATCGCCTAAAATTAACCTTTTATTTAGTTGTTACATGCTTAATCATGTTTTCTTTTGATAATGTGGTGTGTATTAATAGAGGTGAAATAGCTTGTCATCGGTAAGGCAATGTAACTGGTAGGGCTTTCTTTCTTTATTTTTCTTTTCTCTTTCCTTCTTAAAACTTACAAATTAATCCTTTTATAAAAGTTTTATTAGTTTTTAAATTCACCATTCAATCTCATTTTGTTATATATATATATAAATAAATTTGATCCTTATTCTTTTGATTTATAATAATGTTTGAAAAATTAACAAGGATTGACATTTGTTTTTTTAGCTTTTTTTATTTTATTTCATAGTTATATTTTTTTAATTTCTTTTCTATTATTTTATTCTCATAACATAGAATGCGAGTTTGATATTTTAATTCAGAATGTGTCTCGTCTTAATCCTCATATTACATTTTATAAAAAAAAAGGTTATTCTAAATATTATTTTTATTCCAAATGTTATTTTTAAGAAGTATAATTTGTAGTTTTTCAAAACTCCACGTCAAAGTTGGATTAAGATTTGATTCATTGACTTACACTTTTTTTATTTTTTTAAAAGAACTTATTGTGCTTGGGTGAACTAGTATAATTTAAGATAAAAATTAAGAGATTCGGATTTAACTGAGAGATCCAGATTCACATGGTTTCTAGATGGTCAATCCAAATTACAAGCCCTGAATCCCTGTTCACATGGAAATGTTAACACGTGGACTTGCTATTGAATAGCTAACATCTTGTTTATAGTTATATTTCAAAAATATTTTTTTAAAAAATAAATTTTCTAATGTTTTTATATTATTTTAATGCAATAATATCAAAAATAAATTTTTAATAATAAAAAAATATTATTTTAATATATTTTTAAATAAAAATTATTTTAAAAAGTAAGTATCACTACATCAGAAGAAACGGTTTTGCTGGAAAGGAAACCAAGATAGGCATTAACATTTTCTTTATTTTATTTTCTTTGCATTTTCCCACCCACCGCAAATAACAAAGGAATCCCCTTGCATAGGCAAATTCGCAACGGTGGATCCAACCGTCCGAGTCCGAGGAATTTTATATCTAGCCGGACCCACCTTCCCCCTTACATTTTCTTTATTTTATTTTTCTTCATAACATTAAAGTTATAATATTCGGCAGCACGTTTTCACATCTTAGAGCATGCATCTCATTTCTAACCCGGTTTAAGGTTAGGTCACGTGGGTTGATTGTAAATTTAAAATAATATTATTTTAATTAAAAGAAATTATTTTAATTAAAATTTCACTGATTCTTATCTGGCTTACCAAATTACAAGTTTACTCACTAAAATATTAGAGATGAATTTGTTTTTTTTGTTAAAATTATATATTTTTATTTTGAATTGATTTTTTATATCATTTTAATTTTGAAATTATTTTGAACCGCAAGTGAGGTTCTAGCCTAGCGGTGGAAGGGGCTTGTCCCCTTCCTCTGCATCAGGGGTTCGAACCTCACCATGCACGCCTGTCACCCCCGTGGTGCCTTACATGTTCACTGGGCTTGCAGGATGTTCAGTGAGCCGTGTGGATTAGTCGTGATGCGCGTAAGCTGGCCCGGACATCACACGTCAGAAAAAAAAAAAAAAAAATCATTCAAGAACCTAACCTAGATTAGGTAACAAATGAACAAGTTACCGAATGGATTCGTCATGTTAGATCAGGGCTAATACTATTAGTTGTAAAAATCTTATTATTATTATTATACGATAAAAAAAAGGCAGACATTTTGTTGTTACCGTCGTCTCCTTTCCACCATGCCAATACATACACGGCATTCAAAATCGCTATAAAGAAAAGAAAACTTCGATTTGAGAGAGGGAAATCGAGCTTGAAGATATACAAGTAGATTTTGTTTGTTATAATGGAAGAGGAAGGAAAGCAGCAGAGTAAGGAGGGAACAGCAATGGAGGCTGGTCTTTTAGATAGCATAATAAGTCGTTTGTTAGAATTGAGGCAAACAAGGTTAGCCAAACAACCGCAGGTTCAGCTTAGCGAAAATGAGATCCGTCAACTCTGTGCTGTTGCCAAAGAAATCTTTCTTCAACAACCCAATCTTCTCGAGCTCGAAGCCCCCATTAAGATCTGTGGTAAACCTCCCTCATCTTTTCCTCTTACTATTATTCACTAAGAAACACTGCGTGGTTTTTTGCTGGATTCATTCCATTCTTTATTACATATAGGTGAAGACTTATACAATCATTTTTTTTCTTTGTTGGGATTAAACTGGACGAATCTAGATTGATGGGGGAAAAAATCAATATTTGGGAATATTAATTTAATGCTGGCTGGAAGGATTATTGGTTCAAGCAATTTATTTAGGGGATCTATTTTACCCTATGTGTCGTTTGATACAGAAGCCAAAATCTTGGATATGGTAACTGATGTGAAGACTGATAATTGGTGGACGCGGAGCTGTGGAGCGGGAGAAATCTCTATTCTAGATCGCTCCATTTTTCTTAAAGTCTTGTTCTTGGTCTGAGACCGAGAGCACCCTTTTTCTTATTTCAGAATCTGGTAGATAAGATTGCTTGGAATTCTCTTCCTAGGCGCTTCAAGACTGAAGAGCAGCAACTCCAAGCATAATCTTTGGTGGACTATAATTGAGCAATGTGTTTTCTCGTTTTCTTATCTTGTTCAAGATGTTAGCTTATTGATTATTAGTTCTGGTATGAAGGACTTGAAGAAAATTATATAAAGAAAGAATAAGAAAGATTGAAGGGTATGATGGAAGAAATATTTATTCACTTCCGAAAAGAGGAAACCAAATAACCAGTTCTGTATGAGCTAGTGAAACCAGTTTCACTTGGTTAAGTTGTTTGAAAGTGTGTCCGTATGGATGGGATTTAGGAAGCATTGATCCTTAAAAAATGATCCTGTAGCCATATTGGTCTTCATCATATATGCACCGGATATGGCCTGATACATGTCAGAGATGTGGGTATATGGAGAAAAATGATAAAAAAGTAAATTCAATTTTGGATACATGGAAGATACTAGGATGTTTTTCTTTATTTCTTGTTAAAATAAGATTTTCATATGCTACATAAAATATTTAAAAATTTATGAATCACATACTAAATTTTTAAGAATTTTCATATCTCCATATCCATATCCTGCCATACTGGTATTCCATATTTGTGTCCATGCTTCATGAGGACGCACTAAAGGGTTCATATTTATTAAGTTTATGTAGAATTGATTGTGTAATGAATAAAATCTATCTATGGTTCAGTTGTTTGTATATTGTTATGGTGAACTTGGGTGTTCATGGATTAAGCTGGATGAGCTTGTCTGTTCACAAACAACTTATGCTTTCTTTGGATCAAATTGCCTTTGAACAGAAAAAGACCCTCCAAGGTTAAAGCATTTGTCTAGAAAACCAAGAGGCCTCATGATGCCTGGTGTACGAGTATTTGCCCAATGCATCATTGTAAAAAGTAACACATGGTCTTGTTTTTTTCATTTGAGGATCCAAATATAGTAAAATCTATCCCGAAGTTGTTTGCTGGATATTTCCTTTTTTTGTAATCTGTCATAATTTAATATATTTATATTTTAATTGTCTCAAAATTGTAATTTAATATATTTATATTTTAATTGTCTCAAAATTGCTAGGACAGTATTAGCTAACTTCATAATATGTATAAGTATTAAGTGTATAGAATGAGATAAGACTTGGTTAGTGTGCTTGATGTTCTATGTTTTGTAGCGATGATAGATTTGGGATTTCATGCTTTAGTACCTGTTTGAGAGGCTTTTTTGGGACTGGTCGTATCAAGAGAGTTTGTGCATGGAATGCATAATTTCTTGAACTAGCAGCACCTTAACATCAAATATGTTTTCAACAAAACATAAGCATCCATATCTACCTTACAGCTGTTTTTGGTTCTAGAATTCCATGTCAGGTTTAGCAATTTTTGGCTGAGCTTGTTCTTGTTAAGGTTTGGCCTGTAGAATTCACACTACATGGACAATTATCATGGATGCCTATCTTGCATCTCTAGAGTCAAACCCCTTCCACAATACTTGAATGAAAACCTCTCTTCCTCTAAGTGAAAAGTTTTGTTCACTTAAAAATAAGCAATGGTTGGCATTCTATGCTTAGAAACTTAAGTGATACTCTCAATCTTAATTTGACTAGCTGGTCTAAATATTTTGTTGATCCTTACATATAAATAGCACAAGCAATTTTAGTTTGAAGTTTGGACTTCTAGTTGATTAGACCAAGCTGAAAATGGTGGTTTGCAATCTTTCTAAGCAAGCGTCGTAGCATTTATAGGTTGATGGTTGCTAGTTGGTTGGCATGTGCTAGTGTAATTGTTGTGTGGACATTAAGAGAGTGTTTCTTTTGCTTAAAATATTTTATAGGAAACTAGTCAATGTAGGATATTTTATAGTCAACTTATAAATTTTATTTATTTTTTGGAAAATAGTTTTAGGTCGTGAAGTTTTGTAAAATATTTTATAGATGATAATTAACTCACAATACTATCCAACTATTTTAACCACCACCACTACATCATTTTTGCTACTTTAGCCGACACTACCAGCCCCAACACCATGCCACCATAGTTTTACCATGTTACCATAACCACCAGCACCTCTTTGAAGATGCTGCTGCCACCACTGCCATAATTTATTTCACTAACTCTGTATTTTTCACACCATTACTGATTAAACATTGTGAAATTAATTCCATGTTTAAAAATGTCTTAGAGGGTTTTTTTTTTTCCATTTTTAAAATATTTTGTGCAAAGAAAACACCCCCTAAAATGGGATATTTCAACGGAGCCTTTGATCAGTCCATTATTTGCATTTGCATTTTCTTTAAGTGTTTAAAATAGCTTGTGAACAAGATGTAGTATAAGATATAGGATTTTCATTAATTTGTTTGCACTTTAATATTTTTCTATTTTTTTTATTTAGGAAGTTTTATGGGATTATTATTATTATTATTATAGATTTTGTAAGAATTCTTAATTCTCAATTGGTTTAGATTAACAGGTTTTGGGTGTCTATGCAAGTATCATGTTCAATGCGTTTTGGGAGCAGACACTTATGATGAATCAAACCTTAAATGGAGAATTGTTTCGTTCATCCAACCCATTACTACTGGGTTTTCTTTTTCTCAGTCCTCTCCTATAGATTCACCCTTTTCTATAGAGTGCTTTTCTTTATCTTATTCAATTCATCCCTTTCCTATAGAGAATTCTTCAATCATTTATCTTTGTTCTTACCATTGTCCTACGTCAGTTAAACATGAGATTTACCAGTTCAAATAAAAACGAACAGTAAATGTGAGGGTTTGAAGTGCCTTGCTGTTACATAACTCACGTCATTTGGCAAGCTATTACTCTAATACATTCAACTAAACTGATAATTGTTAGCCTCAGGTAATCCTTAATAAGTCACAAAGTGTATGATGAAGAACAGGAAAAGTGATAGAGTAAAGAGACAAACCCTAGAATCCATTAGATTAAACCCTTGAGATTCGTAAAGGATTCACAAATTAAAAAAACCTCCAAAATGCTAGGCTTCTGAACTCCACAATAATAGAAAAGAAGTTGCTTTGCAAAAATTTCATTTGTTGAAACAGCATCTCCATAATGCTAAAATGGCTGTTTATATAAGTGCACCAAAAACTTCGAATGGTCCTATCAAAATAGGGAGCAAGCCAATAGTATCACTTATAACAAAGAAAAGCCCAAATAATCAAAAGATATCAGAAAATCAGAAAGTATGACAAAAATATCTAATTTATCCTTCGTTCTATAAAATGAAGTACATGTTCATGATTCTCTTGCATTCTTATCCTTGTTTCTGGGTTTTGTTAACTGCTGTGCCTTTTCCTCTTTGATTTCCAGGTGACATTCACGGGCAATATTCAGATCTTTTGAGACTTTTTGAATATGGAGGTTTTCCTCCTAGTGCCAATTATTTATTCTTAGGTGATTATGTGGACCGTGGGAAGCAGAGTTTGGAAACAATATGCCTTTTGCTTGCCTACAAAATCAAGTATCCCGAGAACTTCTTCCTTTTAAGAGGAAACCATGAGTCTGCTTCGATTAATCGAATTTATGGATTCTATGATGAATGTAAACGACGGTTCAATGTGAAACTTTGGAAGACATTTACAGATTGTTTTAACTGTCTTCCTGTTGCTGCTCTCATAGATGACAAAATATTGTGCATGCACGGTGGGCTTTCCCCTGAATTAACAAATTTGGATCAAATTAGGAACTTGCCTCGTCCAACTGATGTTCCAGATTCTGGTTTGCTTTGCGATTTACTTTGGTCTGATCCTGACAGGGATATCAAAGGCTGGGGAATGAATGACCGGGGGGTCTCATATACATTTGGCCCTGATAAGGTTGCAGAATTCTTAATGAGGAATGATATGGACCTTGTTTGTCGTGCCCATCAGGTTGGTGAAGTTTGCTTCTTCTATCAATTCTTTTAACTCAAGCAGTTTCCATGATGCGTGTTTTTTTTCTTTTGTCAGGTCGTTGAGGATGGATATGAATTCTTTGCAGAGAGGCAGCTTGTAACAATATTTTCAGCTCCCAACTATTGCGGTGAATTTGATAATGCCGGTTCAATGATGAGTGTTGATGAAACCCTAATGTGCTCTTTCCAAATACTCAAGCCTGCAGACAAAAGGTTCAGGTTCATGTGAAATGATTGCTCTTTGCTGTCCTATAATCACTTACAATTTCTACGTAAGTTTTATACTATGAGTTCTCTTTTTTGTATTGGTTGTTCCTTTAATGGTAAATTATTTTTGTTATCAAGCAAAATTCCATTCTTTAGTTATTTCTGAAAGACAAGAGCTGTCTAGGGAAGGGTGTGGGAAAAAAGACAACCTCATAGGTGATTATTTAATTTGTAATATTTGAGGAATCAATATCATTTACTAATCGTATTGCTGCAGTAAATACAAGTTATAGAGCATGCTTCTATAAATTGGAAACAATATAATTTTAAACAGAGTTATAATCTTCTAATTAAACTGATTTGGCTAGATCTTCTGCATGCCAAATACATCTAAAGTTAGTCATTGCTCTCTATGAATTTGATTTTTTTGTTGCAATATTTTTTTTTCTCTCACCATCATGATCATGATATAAATTGTTGCTTAGCTACATAATTAGATTAGGTAACATCTAATACACACCAACTATGAGAAGCCCATATATTGATTCAGTGATGCGGAGGAAATTTTCATATAAAATGTAGTGTGCTTAAATGAAAAATAGAATAAAAAATAAAAGAAAATAAGGGAAGGAGGACTGGTCTAGCAATTCAATGTAGGGGAAGGAGGACTGGTCTAGCAATTCAATGTAGGGGCTACTTTTATTATCAATAATACCGTGTTGATTTATTCTTTAATAAATGAAAGGATAAGGAGTGCAGCCCCCATTTATTTTATGTTGTAGCTCCGCCAATGCTTGCCGTGTAAAGGCATAAATGATTCACCTTTTAGCCATATCATAGGATTCAGAATTGTCTTATATCTTGTGGGTGTTTGTGACTAGTATGTTTGTTGTTGATGGCTGCTTTTTGAGTGGCAGTATATCTTTCTGTTGCTATTTTCTTTGCTTGAAGGCTAAGAATAAGCTTCACTTTTTAATGGGTAGAAATTTCAAGAGCAGAGCTATTAGGGAAAATGAAGTGACTTCTGAATTTTGTTTAGATCTTTTTTGGGTTTCTGATTTTATCAGTCGGTTAATTTTCATTTTCATGAAAGACATTTTATTTCACATAAAGGCATACATTGAAGAGCAATTCTTTGAAACTGTAGACTTGTATGTCTAATCGCATTTCAATGTATGAGCCAGCTAAACTGTTCCATGGATAGGTGTTGTTGTTCCTTTCTGAACTATGCTTTTTTTATTTTTTATTTTTTTTTTAAATTATTTTGTGCTTCCTAGCTTTACTTTACATCAGGGTACAACTGGTCACCAATCACTGAGTGTCATTTTTCAGGAAAGAAAATCTGTTTTTTTTTTATTTCTCTTTATGATGGACAACAAGATTTTATTTTTCAAAAATATCAGTGTTACTGATTAACAAACAAAAGCTTGCCCCTCAAGTATCACCACTGCTACCACTGGCAAAAGCTATATTAGTTTCATGTTTAAATCTGCCAGCAACTCCTTTAATATCCAAACTGTCAACAAGCTGTGACCTCATATCTTATGATAACCTACACTACCAAAAACATTGATGCATTGCCTTGTAACAGTTTTCACCACCATTGAGAAGCAAATGAGTCTTTATTCGATGTTATTGTCCAATTTACTATGGGTCCTTACTCTCTCAACATTTTCTCAATGCTGCTCCTTTACTCCTCTTCTATTTAGCTGGTCCCTCTACTCTAGAAAATTTCTTACTGTTGTCCCTCTATATAAATTCCTTCCGATTTACCTCTAATTCTTGACAACAAGTGAGAAAAAGTGGACACATGTATATAATTAATGGTAAATTGGATGGGACTGCATTAAGAAATTTTCTAGAGGAGAGGGGCTAACTACATAAAAAAGAGTAGAAAGGCCACAGTAAGAAAATGCAAATTATAGGGACCAAATATATGATTAATCCATTTACTATATTCAGTAATACCCAGCACTATAAATAACATGACTTTACCTTTCTGCCATCATCACTTTTTTACCACTGCTGCTATTATTTTTTGTCTACTTCATCATCATTACCACCTCCATTATCCTCTGAACTCCTAGTGTGCATTTCATTCCTTGGAGCCAATTCTGAAAGATCAAACATCATTATCAATCTGCCATGCTACCATAAATACAGCTGAAAGCAACATCTCCACTTTGCACTTGCCTTCATCAAACATATCCATAACCACCTTGTCCTTCACCACCAGCATTTCCCTGCTATTGTGCCCCATTGCCTCCTTTATAATGCTTATTGGATGTGAAACCACCTTTCTTTGTCATGCTTTCTGGTGTACCCCTCATGCTTTTATCACATAGTGGTCCCCTGAAAGTACTTTTTATTTTTTATTTTTGTACGAAGGCTGAATTTTAAACAAAACGGTCTTGCTGCCTCCAATAAATATGCATAGTAATAACCGACATGTTTAGATTGTGAGAAATTGAAATATAGACAAGTTTTTTAGTTGTTGTACAACTATGCATTAGTTTAGATGTTGACTCTTCCATTAGTTTTTATTGATCATTTAAAGTTTGTTTCTTCTGTATGACAGTTCAAATTCTTCTCCTTCATTGTTCTTATATTCCTCCTGTACGTGACAGGTTTTGGTATTAATTGCTCTGATTTCTAATATGTTGATTTTATTCCTGTTACATTCGCTTTCTGTTTTGCTAATCCTTGTGCACCTTTGTTGTAGAACTTATTTTCAAGTATGTTACAGGGAGAATCATTTGGGTATGAAAATGTTGCCATCAAAGCTGCTTCAACTGTGAGCTGCAGCCACCAAGCTGTTACAATGTTTCTCGTGTTGAGGGTGCGGGGTTATTTGTTGAGAATGATCTGTTTGCAGGAGCTTTCCAAATTCCAAAATTTGGAGCTGACTGTTTTTTTATAGCAATGTCATAGGCCTGTTTTTCCTTTTCGAGTTCTAGCGCCAATTATGATGCCCGTGTATATACATTTTATCTATAAATGACTGCACTGATCCAGCAGTGCACGATCGCCTGCCTTTTACTAGGAATTTTTTTGATGGTAAGTTCCCAAATGACTCTCGCAAGCTAGTGCACTAGGGTTCCGGCCTCTTGATTTTCTCGGGCTTTTTTGGGGCCCAAGCATCAGATGAAGTTTGTGAATTGACTGAGCTGCCAGCATCAGTTTGTTGGAATGTTCGAAGGAAGCCTGAACGGATAAACTAAGTGTTGGCATGCAAGTTCATTCTTGTTTTACTATTTGTCTCGCTTTGAGCTTGGTGCCGCCAAGAATCAGTCTAAATTCCATCGTAAAGAGTACTGTAACTTTTTTCTTTTTAACACAACTTGACGGTCACAGAACATGTGAAGAATAAAGTGTAGCTCGCTCGTCTTGTTATGCTTGCAAGGATTGTTTATTGATTCAACTTTATACGAGTTTGGTTTGCTATATTGGTCTTGTTTGGCTTTGTTTTTTATTTATTTATTTTTAAATTATTTTTTTGTATTTTTGAATTATTTTAATGTGTTGATATTAATTTTTTATTTTATTTTTAATATATTTTTAAATAAAAAAAATATTCCCCTTTTCAGTTGCCTAATTAAATCCGATTAGATAAGGGTATCCCCTCTTCAGTTGCCTAATTAAAAAAATTCACATGCTAAAGATGCCCGAAAGCCAAAAATGGTTCATGTATGATGCATGCATATAATATTATATACATCGACTAAATGCTTGTAAGTTGGTGGTGTTTGGACGAGTGGACCTTGAGAAGGTGACGGGAAGTGGTGTTTGGGTTGGTGGACCTTGAAAAGATGGCGTTTGAGGATGGTGGGCTTAGATGGAGGAGAATGCCTTTGGAATGTTGTTGTTTGAGAAGGCGAACCTCGAAAGGGTAGTGGGTGCCTGTAATAATACGGTATTTGGATTGGTGGAGCTTGAGAAGGTGGTGTTTGCGATGGTAGACCTTTGAAAGATGATGAATATCGATGAAATGATAGGGTTTGAGTTGACAGAACTTAAGATGGTGGTGAGTGCCCGTAAAAGGGTAGTGTTTTAGTAGGTGGATTTCAAGAAGACGGTGGATGTGTAGTTTTTGACAGTACAGAAACATCAAAGAATAGAGTAAAACCAGCAGAATAATTATTATGACCGCAAGATATATTTTTTTTATTAATTGAATCACTTTTTTATATAAGAGTTCTAATAAAAAATTATAGAAAAATAATGGTAGGATTTTAACCTAAAATACTGTTTTATATTAGCTTTATTTGTGACTAACTTCCTATTAGAGATAATCTTAACTCATTTTTTTTAGCATCGAAGACCACTTCTTCAGCAACAAAGAAGGCAATCATCAACATTTCTCCTTCCATCTTTTGTTGCGGAAGCCTATTTTGCTCCTCAAAGTTTCAAACCTTGTTTTAAATAAGGACTTCGTAAACATATTAATAAGTTGGTCTTCTATCTTACAATAAATCAGATGTAATTTTTTATTTTTCTGAACTTTTCTTAAAAAATAGTACTTAAACTTGAAATGCTTTGTTTTCCTATGAAAAATTGGGTTATTAGATTTTGCAATTGTAGCTTCATAAACTATAGTAGCTTTTCTTTGCTTCATGTCTAAATCTACTAAGATCTTTGTTAGCCGCAAGGCTTAATTTGCAACGTAATTGTTGGAACATACTCTACCTTTGTAATTGATTGAGCAATAATTTCTTGTCTTTTGAAACATAAGGTGAAATTTTTTTATCCCAAACTAAAGCAATATTCAGAATTGTTTTTCATCTCATCAAAATTGTCAGCTCAATCACTATCTACATATCCTTGTAACTTAAAATTTTTAATATAACCAAATTGAATACCATAACTTAATGTACCTTTGATATACCTCACTATTCTTTTTGCAGTCTTGAAGTGAACTTTACTTGCATAATCTATGAATCTTGATAATAAACTTACAACATGCATGATATCAAGTCTTATTGTTGTGAGGTACATCAGACATCCAATTAAACATCTGTAAACTTTTATTTTGTTAACTCCATCTTCTTTACAGAACTTTCCTTTTAAATTCATAGGCGTATTTATTAGTTTGTATTCTTTCTTTTTTAATTTTCTTAGAATCTATTTGGCATATTTTTATTGGCCAATAAAGATCCCACAATGGTTTTGTTACACTTTCATGCCAAGAAAATAGGACATTTCATCAAGGTCTGTCATTTCAAAGACTTTCATCATTTTTGTTTTAAATTAGTCTATCATTTTTGAATTGTTTACTATAACAAATAAATCATCAATATAAAGTGAAACAACAATGTAATTAGAATTTGAGTTTCTGAATTGGTCTATCATTTTTCAGTTTCGGCATGTCTATTAATTCCTATATTTGATTCTTCTTAATCATCCTCAGCTTTTCTTTCACCGCATCAATCTATTTTGGATCATTTTTAACCTCTTCAAGTTATGCAGGCTCTAACATAGATATTGCAACTTTGATAAATGTCATCAAGTAATCTAATTCCTCTAACTGGTGCTTCATCAACATAATCATTAAGATTTTATACAATCTCCTTGCATTTCTTTTTGCATCTTTGAAGTTCCACCTTTTAGTTTTAAAAAACTTGATGTCTTTATTAACTATCATTTTTTTTTTGGTTGAAAAACTTTGTAGCCTTTTGTAACATTGTTATAGCCAGTAATGATGTTAGCTCCAACCTTTTTATCAAGTTTATCTGTTTTAACCTTAGGAACATAAGTGAAACATAAGCATTTAAAAATCTTTAAATTCTAGAGTGAGGGTTTATAATCATGTCAAGCTTTATATGTAGTTTTGTTTTGTAATGCTCTTATTGGTAGCTTATTCAACAAGGAAATTGCAGTTTACAGTCTTTGCCAAAAACTTCTTGGGTAAATCTTTCTCAAATAACAGACACCTTGTCATTTCTATGATTGTTCTATTTTTTCATTCACTTACACCATTTTGTTAAGGACTGTAAGGTGCTGTATATTGATGTTCAATCCCTGCATCATGAAAAGACTTGACAAACTTGTTTGAAGTGTAGTTGGTGCCATTATTAGATCTTATAGCCTGAATTTTATTACCATTTTGATTTTTAATCCCATTTTTAAACTTTAAAAAAACATTTGCTGCCTCAGTCTTAAACTTTAGGAAATAGACCCAACACAATCTTGTATACTTATCAATGAAAACAATATAATACCTGCTTCCATTCAAAGATATTATCTTTAAAGGTCCAGCAACATCAATATGAATAAGCTAAAGCTTTTCTATTACTCTTTAAGCCTTGTTCAAAAGAAATAAAAGTCTAATCTGTTTGCCATATTAATAAGGGGTACAAAATGAGATTTCTTTTTTCAGGTTTAACATTACTTGCACCATCTTCTTTTTCTGTACATGCATCAACATTGCTTCATTGAAATGCCCCAGTCTCTTGTTCTATAACTCAGTCAGATTTGCTATGCATGAAAAGATAGCTAACTTTTATTCTATCCAATCTACTAAAAAGCTTTTCCTTCATCTTTATAATGAATATTTCTAATCCAACAGGATCAAAAATTAAGCAATGTTTATCTTTGAACACAACTAAATATAGTTTTTCAAGAAGCTTGACTAACACTCAATAGTTTTTGATCAATTTCACATGAAAAAAGAACATCTAAAATGAGTTTTAAACATGAATTTACTTCAATAACAATTGTTCATTTCCTTTTGACTAAAATATATTCATTATTGCCAATTATGAATTTAGAGACTTGATTTGTCAAGTTGCTTGAACAGATTTTCATCATTCGTCATGTGATTTATGTAACCATTATCTATAAGCCAGCATTCACTTACATGTTTACTAGCAAAACAGATGGCCATAAACAATTGCTCCTCTTGTTGTTGATCAGTAACTTGAGCTTTACCTTCTTTCTAATTAGTTTTTCTTTTGCAAATCTTTTTTATATGTCTTAATTTATTACATTTTCTGCATCTAATATTAGGTCTTCATCATCAATATTTTTATAAGTGATTTGTTTTCTTATATTATTGACAAGAAGGAAGTTTTCAATTCTTTTATTACTACTGCTGACTCATTTATATTTTTTATTCTTTTTTTGCCTTTGTCTCCTTCCTTAACTTGTATTTTAGCTTGAAAAACTCCTTCAATGGACTCATTTTGCTTTATTGTTTTTTTTTTGTTCTTATACTTGTAAAACATTGAGCAATTCTGCCAAAGAAATTTTTAATAGATCTTTAAATTCTTCTAATAAAGATATTTTTAACTCAAATCTTTCAGGTAAAGTCACAAGTATTTTTTTTAACAGTCCTTTTATCAGGAAGGTCTTCCTTTAATAGCTTTACTTTGTTAACTATAGAAAGTAATTTGTCAGAAAATTCTCTAATTTTTTCTGTTTTCTTTATCTTCTGCATCTCAAACTCCTTTCTTAAATTCAAGACCTGCATCTAAATTGTTCTCTCATTTCAATGGAATTCCTCTTTAAGATAATTCCATATTTGTTTTGTTGTATTAAGTGCAATGATTCTTATAAATATTGCTTCAGAAATAATAGAGTAAAAACATGTTTTAACTTTGAGCTTATTAGCTCTTTCCTTACATTGATTTTTGATTTGAGCTAGAGTAGGATTTATAGGAAGTGGTTGTGGATCATGTTTTTGATTTATAGCATCCTAAAAATCATAAGCTTATAAATGTATTTTCATTCTTACTGTCCATATCTAATAGTTTTTACTAGTAAATATTGGTAGTGATGTAAGAGATTAAATGTTTGATGCTATTGAAAATTATAAGAGGTTTAGGTATTAGTTTTTTTTAGTATAAAAGAGTTCCTCACAGGTTACTCTCTTCACTCAAGCTAGTCTTTTAAGATCAATTATGCTCTGATACCAATTTATAGTTTTTCACAGTATAGATAAATTGAAGAACATAGTAAAACCAACAATATAGAATAGTTGTTATTGTGACTGCAAGATACATTATTTTATTGATTGAATCACTCTTTTATATAAGATTTTTTATAACAAATTTTAGAAAAATAATGACAAGATTTTAATAAAAAAGAAATTGTTCTGTAACAGCTTTATTTGTAACTAACTTCCTACCTTGTTGGAAATAATCTTAACTCAACTTTCTTAGCATTAAATACCATTTCTTCAGTAGCAGATAAGGCAACCATCAACAGGATGTCTATGAGAAAGTGGAACCCTACCGGGTAGGCTTTGTGATTGTGGTGTTTATACTGATGGCCTTGGATAAGGTGATGAATATGCATGAGAAGGTGGCGATGGCAGGTATACGTATGAGGGTGTTGTTATAGCATGTGGTTCATATCCATGAGGGGGAGGTGTTTGCATTAACAATGAAAGACTTTGATGACATAACAAAAACCACTTTTTAGGCCCTCATAATGAAACATACTTTTATTATAGGAACCTGCCGCCTTTCAGGGGTTCACCATTCCATACACTACTATCTCATAAAAATCCACCATCACCACTTACCTAACCACCACCACTACTATCATGGTTTTATTGTATATTACAACTGTCATTGTTGACATACAACATTCGTATGATTTCTTAAATTATAAATTATATAAAATAAAAAAATATTTAGAATATAACTTTTTTTCTAAAAAAAAACATATTTTTATAGTTAGATCTCTCTTTTGAAGTTAATTTTTGTGTCTGCTCCCTATATGAGTGGATCTTATACACTTGAACGCAAACTAAAAGATTGAATTATTAATATGATAGTGTCTTAGGTTGAATAATTTTTTTCTCATTCTATACTTGTTTTCAAACTATTTGATGACACTGTTAAATAAAGGAAAAGAGATTCATTACCATATTTTATGACATGTGTATGATGGATATGTCTATATTATGACAACTTTGGTTGATGTTTATGTAAAGTTAAGTTATCTCATTCAAGTTGTGATTTTTATGAGATGTCAATGAAAAATATAGTTTTTTAGAGTGTTATGATTTCCTGTTATACGAAAAATAAGGGGCGCTTTCAAGACATTGGAACTCTTCAAGGAGCTGATGCTTAAAACTCAAGATTTATATCCTTATTATATGACAATGGTTAGTGGACTTCAATATTGTATTGCATTTGCAATATTAGAGCAAGGAAGGTTGATACATGAATATGTTTTTAAAAAAAGACTTAACAGTAATTAGTACCTTTAATACTATATATGGAGATGTGGGAAGCCTGAATTGAGGCAATAAGTTTTTGACTAGATGGATAAGAAAAATATTGCTTGCTGGAATTCTCTGATTTGAAGTTATGAGGTTCATGGAATTTGAAAGAAAACAACTGATATTTTTATCAGTGTAGAACCTAGCCGATATATTTTGTTAGTGTTTTGGGAGCTTGCAGTCATATAGAACTTGTTGATGAGGAGAAGATGTTGTTTGAGTTAATGCATAAAGAGCATAAGATATGCCTTAGTGTAGAGCATTATTGTTAAAAGAATGTCTTAGAAATCTGCAGAAGACCAGGAGACTTTGATGTTGTTTGTTCAGTAAATTTCATCAATGAATATCTCTATTTGAAAACCAAATTTTTAGGAATAAAACTTCTTATCATATTTGATTTGTTTGTTATGTAATTTTTGAATTTTAAATAGTTTTTTCCTACTAAAAATTTATCTCTATTTCAGAGTATTCTACAATCAATAAAAGTATAATTTTTCATTCTTCTTCAGTTTTGTTATTCTTTTATATTTGTGCTTTGCAACTAAAGTTTTACAAACCAATAAATTGGTATTAAAGCATCAATTATCTTGAGGGACTTGCGAGTTGAGAGAACAAAAACACAAACCAAACCAAACCACAAACACAACATAAAAACATAAAAAATAGAAACTGAATCAACCATCTCACATTGTCCACCACTAATCTTTAATGATAATAACTATGAAACTTGGGAATTTAGAGTCTACAAAAGGTATTTATGACTATCTTAAAAAGGAATACCAAGGTAATGAAAGAACTAAAAATATAAAGGTTCTTTACCTAATCAGAGAATTTGAAAAGTAGAAGATAAAGGACACCAAAAACATCAAAGATTATGCTAACAAATTGCTAAACATAATAAATAAAGTAAGATTGCTTGGAGAAAAAAAAATTTGATGACAGAATTGTGCGCAAAATATTGGCTACCATGCCTAAAAAATATAAGTATAAGATTTCTTCATTAAACGAGTCAAAAGAATTAACCAATATCTTTTGGAAAATTGATAAATACATTGCAGGCACAAGAGCAGAAAAGATTGATAAGACATGAGGAATCAATACTAGGAGCTTTTCAAGCAAGAGCTCAATACTAAAAAGGAGCCAAAGACAAGAGATTCAACAAGAAAAAAGAAAGGTTCAAAATTACATAAACAAAATGGAAACATTTTCACTATGTACTTGCTGGAAAAAAAAAAACATCAGTCAATCAAGTGTTGGTGGAGACCAGACATCAAGTGCAAAAAATATAGATGGATTGAACACATTAAAATAATCTATAAATCACAACAACATGAAGAAAAGGCAAATCATATTTCTCAACAACCTGAAGATGAGCAATTGTTTGTTGTATTATATTTTTCAATAAGCAATAACTTAAATGATTCCTGGTTAATTGACAGTAGGTATACAAACCACATGACAAACAATTAGGATTTGTGCAATGAACTTGACAGAACTGTTATTTCTAAAGTCAAAATTAGAAATAGTGATTATATTAATGTTAAAGGCAAAAAAGATTATTGTTATAAATAGCCTGAAGTACATATTAGATGTATTATATGTGTCTGACATTGACCAAAACTTATTTAATGTTGGATAACTTAGATGTATTACATGTGTCTGACATTGATCAAAACTTGTTTCATGTTGGACAACTTATAAAGAAAGGTTTCAAAGTAATATTTGAAGACAAGTGGTGCTTGATCAAGGATAATTCAAGCAACAACGTATTCAAAGTAAAAATAAAGGCAAAAGGTTTTACTTAAAACCTCATGGAGGAGGAGCAAAGTGTTTTCTCCATAAAATCATGAAATGACAAACTGTGGCATAGAAAAGTTGGGCATTTTCACCATGCTGGGCTAATATATATACAAAAACATAATATTATAAAAGGTGTTTCATAACTAGAGAACATATAATCAAATGTGCAACATGTCAATATGGAAAGCAAATAAGAAATCCTTTTCCTCAAGCTACATGGAGAGCAATATGTAAAATCCAGTTGGTGCATATAGACATTTAAGGTCCTATAAGTACAGCTTTACTAAATGCTAGCATATATTATATTATCTTTATTGTTGATTCTTCTAAATTTTATTGGATTTTCTTTCTTAAATTCAAATCAAAAGTTGCTATTGTGTTCTGAAAGTATAAAAAATGGGTGGAAAACCAAAGTAAATGCAAGATTTAAACACTAAAATTTGATAATAGAAAGGAGTATACAGGTGGAAGATTTCAATAATTTTATGATAAATTTGAAATTAAACATCAGCTTACTACACCTTACATACCTCAATAGAATGGTGTGAGTAAATAAAAATAGGAGTATTATGAAAATGACTATATGCATGTTGCACGAAAAATAGTTGTCAAAGAAATTACAGGCTGAAAGTGTAAATACATCAGTGTATTTGCTTAATAAAATGCCAACCAGAGCATTACAAACAAAAAAAACCCCTTATTTGAAGCCTAGTTTGGATACAAGCCAAACCTCCAACATTTAAAAATATTGGTTATAATTGTTTCACTTATATACCATAGGTGAAAATAGATAAACAAGATAAAAAAGTCAGAACCAGAAGTGTTCATTGGATACAACAATCGATCACAAGCTCACAGAATCTTCTAACTTTAAAATAAAAGAATTCTAGTAAGTAGAAATGTTAACTTTATAGAAGATAAACAATGAAAGTGAAAGGAACCAGAAGAAAAGTTGGAATTATCAAGAGAGAAGCATGAATCTTTAATCTTAGAGATTATTAATGAAACATTGACGATGAGCTGGTCAAAGGAGATCTTTAACTAAAATTTATGAAACTAACAATATTATTATTTGTGAACCTGTAGAATTTGAAGAGGTAATGAAGAACAATGAATGGATTAAAGCCATGAAGGAGGAACTTAGAATGATTGAAAAGAATGATACTTGGGTGCTGATGGACAAGCCTTTACACAAAAAGAACATAGGAGTCAAATGGATTTATAGAATTAAACAAATAATTGATGGTTCCATAAACAAATATAAAGCTAGATTAGTAGTGAAGGGTTATAATCAAGTGTTAAGAATGGACTTCCCTGAAACCTTTACACCTGTGGCATAAATTGATACAATCAAATTACTACTTGCTTTATCTGTATGAAAAAAATTATAAAGGTTGTTAGTTAGATGTAAAGTCTGTATTTTTGAATTGATATATATATATAGGAGGAGATTTACATAAAACAACCAAGAAGTTTTAAAGTCAAGGGAAAAGAAGAGAAGGTCTACCTATTGAAAAAGGCTTTGTATAACCTTAAACAATCCCCTAAAGTATGGTACAACAAAATTGATAAGCATCTAAATAAATTTGGCTTTGTTAAAAGTCTAAGTGAGGCCATATTATATGTGAAAGGAACTTATGCAAACTTAATTATTGGCAACAAAAAGTGATAAGACATTAATTGAAGAGTTCAAGGTCAAAATGCTTAATGTATTTAAGATGAAAAATCTTGATTTGATATCTTAATTCCTTGGAATAGAGGTGAAACAAAGCAATGATAGAGTTTTTATATATCGAAAGAAGTATGCTAAAGAGATATTAAAGAAGTTTAACATAAAAAGCTGCAAGAGTATAAGCACACTTATTAATGCGAAGGAAAAGTTCAATAAGAATGATGGAACAAACAAAGTAGATTAAGGTCAGTATAGAAGTTTGATTAGGTATTTAATGTATTTTAGAACAACAAGATCTAACATTGTATTTGCTATGAGTTTTTTGTCACATTATATGCTTTGTGTAAGTGAATTGCATCTTCAAACTACAAAAAGAATAATAAGATATATCAAAGGCACAATAAGCTACAGTATAAATTTCTCTCATCTTTAAAATTTTATGCTTCATAGCTACTCTAATAATGATCGAGTGGGATTTGTGGATGACATGAAAAACATCTCAAGTTATTGTTTTAGCTTTAGACTAGGCATGTTCTTTTGGTGTTCAAGAAAGCAAGATATTGTAGCTCAAAGCACAACTGAAGTCGAATATACAACAGCTACTGCTTCTATAAATCAAGCTATTTAGATAAGAAAAATACTTGTAGATCTATATATGAATCAACTAGAACCAAAAAAGATTTATGTTAACAATCAAGCTATCCTGATTTTCATGGCATAACATTTAAAATCAAGTTATACTTTCTAAGAGAAGTTTAGAAAGAAAAGGAAGTTACTCTGCTATATTGCAAAACTAATTATCAAATTACAAATGTTCTAACTAAAGCTATTTCAAAAGCAAGTTTTGAAAATTTAAGAAGTAAGCTTGGTGTCTGCTGTTATTAAGACAAATAGGAGTGTTAAAAGAATGTCTTAGAAAGCTGCAGAAGACCAAGAGACTTTGTTGTTTCTTATTCAGAAGATTTTGTAAATGAATATCTCTACTTAAAGACCAAGTTTTTAGGAATAAAACTTATGATTGTATTTGATTTATTTGTTACATAATTTTTGAATTTTAAATAGTTTTTGTTTCCAACTAATACTCTATCTCTATTTAAAAGTATTTTGTAATCAATAAAAGTGTAATTCTTATTCTTTTTCACCTTTTCTATTCTTTTATATTTGAGCTTTACAACTAAAATTTTACAAACCAATAATTATGCATGTATGTGGATCTTATTGGGCATGCCAAAAGGTTAAAAGAAGCTACTAAAATTATAAAGACTATGCGGATGGAGCTAAGGCCTAAAGTTTGGGGTTCTCTGCTTAGATCAAATAGGATTTGTTGCATTGCCAAACTTGTAAAAAGGGAAAGCATAAGGCTTTTCAACCTTGAACCTATAAATGCTGGGAATTGTGTGCTCCTTGCCAATGCTTATGCTGAAGCTAATATATGGGATAAAGTAAAAGGAGTTAAAAACTCTCAGAAGCTCAAGGACTACAAACGGGTCATGATTGGATAAAAGTTAAAAGGAAAGTCTACTTTTATCTTTGTTGATGAGGTTAATACATAGATGGAACAATTTCATGCCTTGTTGGTTAAAATGTCAATGAAAATAAAAGAGGAAGGTTGTGTGCCACATACTAAAGTTGTGCTTTATGATTTGGAGGTGGTGGAAATGGAATGGATTGTACCATGCCATAACAAAAACAATTAGCAATTGTCTTTGGACTTATCAATACTAACAAGGGAGAAACCATTCAGATAAATTAAAACTTGTTGTTATATGAAGATTTTCACTCCTTTACCAAGATAATATCCAAGTTTGTAAATAACAAGATTTTAGTAAGAGTTATGAATACATTTCACCATTTTCATAACTAGGTCTGTTCTGGTAGGGTGCTTTGGCGATGATATATGGTGATGTTTTATTTGGTATCTAGATAATGATTAATAATATATTCATAATAACATTTCATTCTACATTGTCTAGAAAGTATATGTTCGGTAGTAGAATAGTTCTTTTTTATGGGATTTAAAGATTATTCAATAATAAAATCAATGATTTTTAAGTACAAAAAGGTAATAAATAAAAGAGAGATTTAAATTTAAAGAACTAAGGTGTTTGTTCTTGTTTTAGTATTATAAATGTTCCAAAAGTTAAGATATGAACATTTGATTGCATGCAATTGAATTGTCTTCTCAAAAAGATTGTTTTGTTTATAGTAAACGACATCTAAAATCAATAAGAAGAGGTGTCATATTTCTAGATTTTGTTAAAAGAAATGTGATTAGTTGTCCCCTAAAAAGGCAGTTTAAGTTTTTTTGTTTCAAAACGCATAAAAATTTAGGGGGAAATTGATAAATTAGTATTTCTAACTTGATACTATCAATTTTTTAATAAAAAAACTAAACCCATAACAAAATGATAACCTAGGAGAATGTAGGTCTGATTAACTGTCAAACCCAATGTACTTAAGTTCAGCCATACATTTACCCCAAGTTAACATGAGTCTGATAAGTTACTAGACTGATATACACGAGTTCAACCATGTGTTCAGCTAAATACAACATAAGTCTAATAAATTTCTAAACCTAATATAATTGAATTTAACCATACGTTACACCTAACGCAACTTGTGTTTGACAACTTGTTAGGCCTAATATACTTAGGTACAATAATGTGTTGCGTCTAAAGCCATGTAAGTCTAGTAAGTTATCGAACCCAATATACTTGGGCTCACCATGTGTTAAGCTTAAAGACACACAAGTTCAGCAACTTTTCAGGCACAATATAATTAGGTTTAACCATATGTTAAGCCCAGGACAACGTAAGTTTAATGAGTTAGTAGACCTAGTATAATTGGGTCTAAGCATGTGCTGAGTCTAACGCAATATGAGTTTAGAGTGTTGTCAGACCCAACATATTTGTGTTCAATTATGTGTTGAGCTTAAGATAATATGGGTTTTGTCTAAACACAACAAAAGGTATTTATATAAGTCTCTTACAATAAAAGGTGTTTATATAAATTTCTTCCAACAAAAAGTGTTTCTTTTGCAAAACACAAAGAAACTTGATCTTTTTATCTAAAGGCACTTATTACAAAAAGTGTATAAATTTTTTTTAAAAAAAGTAAAAAAAATAGGATTAAAGAATAAAGTTTATACAAGTCATCACTTCTTATTCCCACCAATGCATGAAGGATAATTAGCATCATATCATACTTAAAGAAGGCTAAAAGCCTACTGCATTGATTACATACAGTCAAATTATCTTTTTAAAAAGATTATTTTATCTCTTCTTGACCATTTAAAATCAATAAAAGGAGGCGTCATATTTTTAAGGTTTGTTAAGACAAATTTGATTAATTGTTCTCCCAAAAAGCTTATTAAGTCTTTTTATTTGAAACTACATAAAGACTTGAGGGGCAACTAATGAGTTAGTATTTTTGGCTCGATGTTATCAATTTTTTAATAAAAAGCCTAAACCTATAACAAGGTGTTAACTTAAAAAAATATAAGTTCAACCAGCTATGAAACCCAATATAGTTGGGTTTAACCATGTGTTGAGCTCAAGGAAACATGGGTCTGATAAATTGTCAAGCCCATTATAATTGGGTCCAAGCATGTGCTGAGTTTAAGATAACACGGATCTAACAAGTTATAAGATCTAATACACTTACGTTTAGCTATATGCTGAGCCCAATACAACATTACCAGATTTATTTTTCTTCGACTCGACTTGGCTACATACCAAGTCCAATTGGTCTAAAGGTTGTTAAATGTCTCCATTAGGACCATAAAATTCTCACTTAAGATCATTAGCATGAACTATTAATGTAAAAAATAATTATCCCTTTATACTTGTAGATATGTAAAAAGTTTTTTAGGACCTGATAACATTTTCATCCTATTAATGATCTTTAAGGGATATTTGTTCCTCATTAATAAGATGTGAAGGGCTTTTATCCCTTATTAGTTCCATCACAACTAAATGACTTTTCAATCTCTTCACTTTATTAAAACGGTAAACTTAAGGATTATAAATACCCTCTAAATTACTCGGATAAATGGTTCATGATTTCTATTCTTCAAGCATTCATATCTTAATTTTTAGAATATTTATCATACCAAAAACAAGAAAAACACTTTTATTCTTGGAATTTAAATCCTTTTATTATTTATTTAAAAATTACTAATTTTATTATTAAGGTCCCTAAATCTTGCCACAAGGACTATTGCAATTAGAACTTCTCCCACCAAACATATATTTCATGGGCTATGAAAAATGAAATGTTGAAATAAATATATGATTAATAACTATCTAAACATCAAATAATCTCATTTCTAAACGTATCAAAATTTGAAACATAGTCACAATCCTCAGAGAGCTTTATTTTGTGTACTTGTTATAGATTTTTTTTTTATGGACTATTCATGTGATAGACAATCTCATTATCCTGTCTACGTATTCGACATTCGAAACTTTTTTTGATGTAATAATGCAAATGTAATTAAGTCATTCTTCGGGAATAATATTGCCCCACCTATCCATCCACGTTAATATGCCTGTTATCAAGAAGAATTGGAGTTTGGATTGTTGTCATTGTATAATCAAATTATTTTCGAAAAATACAGCGCCAATAACAAGGTCAAGGAAGTTAGATCTTTTGGTGTCCAACACCACAAAGCAGATTATCCCCAGCTAGCCATGATTCAGATTGCTTCTCCTGGAAAAGCTTTTCCCCCTACGCTCAAGACCATCTCTTCCCCCGATCCCCTCCCACACCCACCAAGACCTCTCCTTCAGTGATTGCGACACCGGGTCGGTTCGTTATCTTCCATTCCTATTTATTTTATAAACAGTTTGATGGCAGCGCGGAGCAACAGTAGTTTATGACTTTATACCACAACTGGGAAGTTATATCTTCCGCTTCCCTTTTCCACTATAAGTTGTCACTTGAAATCAACTTGTAAGTACCCAAATACAACTTTTATTATGGGAAATGAGAAGCCTAAAGATTTCAGGGTTCAACCTCAGAGCATATTCATGTTGCGCTACAGAGATGTTGCCATTGGGGAAGATTGCGACATCACACTGATTGCAAAAACATTCCAAAAATAGGAGTAAAATCCCCTTGTCAAGTCCAAGTGAATGGTGATATTTATAGTTAACATAGTATGAAGTCATGAATTTTCTTTTCCTTTTTCTCTGCTGGGCGTTTCAAACCTATTAATAAAATGTAAAACCTAGTCAAAACATATTTCTTTAAATATATGTAATACTTGTTCCTAAAACCAAGCAATGTTTTGCAAGAATTCTAATACAAAGAATTGAACTGGTAAAAAATCAATGACATCTCCAGCAAAATGCTTTCTTTTCACTGCACAACCACGGAGCCATCTTGCTTCATTTTGATGAGGCTGCTCTCGATGTTCCGAAGAACTGGTTTATAGCTGCAGTTGGAAATGGATTCAGTGTTGAAGCCTGTTGCTAAAAATCTTCAAACACCAAATTGTGTTTGTGCTGCTCTAAACGGGAAAATTACTAGGAAAAACTTACAGGCGTGCGAGACCATTATATGATTGTGTGGCTTTTTGCAGTTCTGCTGACAACTGCATGACCTCTGCTGATAATGCTTCTGCTCTGCTCTGTTCTTTTGCAAGTTGGCCCTGCCAATAACAGTCATTTGAATAAAAAATAAGAAAATAAAAAAAGACAGGCTAAACATTAATTTCTGTTTGGAATAGCTGTAACAATGTGTTTCATCTTGCAAAAGGGGGTTAGGAATGTGCTAGGATAGGCATCAAAACTCCTTAGAGAAAACTCCCATCATTGGGTACCTTGAGTGATAGAATTTCAGTTGCATGTGCTTGTGAGCCAGTCTCAGTTACCCCATCCCTATGCCTTTCTGCTGAGCCTCCCAGGATCTCCCTATCGTTTGATAGTAAATTAGCATGTTCTGTTCTCAACTTATCGAGCATTACACGAAGCTCTTCATTTTTCTTAAGGCAGTCCTTCAACTGCAGAAGTCACATGCAAGCCAAATTGTCAGTTTCAAGAAACAAAATACCGGGAAAATTATGCAAATGTTGAAAAACATGATAATGTCACCCTGAAAGATTTTAGAGGCATGACACACATGCTCACTAAGGACCATAATGAAAGTGAGCCCTTGGGTTAAGCTAGATGATCATTCATCTTTGATGTGGAATGAATTGATTAAACAATAACAAAATCCCAAGAGAACCACTCCTCTGAAAAAACTCAATTTTAATGACCAGTCAACATTAATAGCATCCTTGAATTTCTAGGTACGATGCCCATTTACAGGCACCAAACCATATAGAATTACAACAACTGAAGCTTTAGGAACACCAAATAAACAGAAAATATAACCAGTATATTAAAAATCTACTTTACTAGCTATTTAACAAAAAGGTAGGAAAAATATAGGGAAAAAAAAAACAAACAAAATTAAAATTCCTAGATAATCAAATGCTACCATCCAACAAAATAGTTGTTCTTCATTCCCATCACCCTCCCTTAGTGGAAAGGTCTTAAGTTCACACATAAGATTCAGCATTTACCACACTAAAGTGGAGATTTAACAATTTACCCCTTCTCGTCTAATAACTAACTCTAACTGCTTGAAGAAAAGCAGAGAGATAAAAGGAAGGGAAAAAAAGGATCTGATGAAAGCATGTGAACAATCTGAAATCATAGCTACTTAATTGAACAAGACTGAGAGCATATGTTGTCTAAATAAGGAATAGTAATATGAAGAATTAAAGAATAGAATAGTCTGTCTGAGAACATGATGTCTGTTCTTTCCTAGAACTAAAGAACCATAAACTATGCAATCCCCTCATTACTATGGACAACTGGAACATATCTTCCATCTCAAAACATTCAGTAGTTGGAAAACAAATTTTGGTTTCCTCAAGTTATCATATCCCAAATCTCCACTATCAGCTATCACTTAGTTCATGCATCCACCATAGTTTACAAATAATTTTCTGTTACATCAAGTTTATTCTCTCTAATTCATGTATCCAACCATGCCACAAACTCCACCATGAACTATTTCTAGACTAAACTATTGGTGATTAATTAAGAATTGCACAAGGCATTCAGATTTCATCAATACACAACACCTAATTGAACCAAACCTAATCACTGAAAAGCCCACCTGATTCTCCCACTGTTTCGCTATGCTCATGGCCTCTTGACAAGAAGATGAGAGACTGGAGTTTTCCTCAAAAAGTTTCTCTATCTCTGAAGATTGGGAATCAATCTGCCAATATAAGTTATGAAGCAAAGTCACCTTCATATAGCAAGCGCACATCCAACATCCATTCAAATTACTGAACGATAATCAAGTAAGCAAATACTTCACCTCCATTAGAAGTTTCTGTCTACTACTTTCCAACCGCTCAACTGCTACAGCCATATCATGCAACTGCTTCTCAAGTTTCTCCTTGTCTTCCTAGAACACATAATATGAAATCATTCGAGTCCAATAACAGTAAGTGCAAAACACCAGAATTCAGTCTACCATTAATAAAAAAAAAAAAAGAATCAAGAATTACCCAGAACATATTCTGGAAAACAAAAAACAACTAGAGAGAACTTGGACCGAATAGTAATACTATATATATATATATATCGCAGGTAAGTCATGGTTATCAGACACATGAGCTCAACATAGTGACAACAGCAACCATAGGCATTGTCTTACCACTGTAAAGGCCTTAGGGACCAGATTTTGTGATGCTTCTTCTGCATTGCACAAAAACAAAGTTGGTGACTAAGAGAAGAAGTACAATATATAAAATCTGTACGTAAATGGCTAGCAAATGAGACATTTGCATGCATATGCATGAAATTGACAACAAAAACTTTAAAGGCTACTAGTAGGAAATTTCTGTAGGAGTGCACCTGAGACTGTTCTGGATAGAGCTGCAAGTTTCTCAACCAACTGCTGCTTTTCAGACATGAGGGCAGAGGTTCGGGATTGCTCCTCTGCTAATCTTTGTTGCTCTTGTTGCCTCAATAATGACACTTGCTGTGAATTTTGAACCGCCATTACAGACTGATAACAAACATAATTGGAAAACAAAGATGATTACACTAACCTGAAATTCAGACTTTAAGCCAGCTAATTCCCTTTCCAAGCTTTGCACTTGATCATGTGATATACTCATAGAACTTATTCCACCAGGATGATTACTCATAGCTTGTCGCTGCATTGAGTTTAATTCTGCTCTCAAGACTGCTGCATCTTCCTCAGCCTATTGCAAAAGAATGTATTGAGAAGAAAGAACTAAGATGTTTTTCATAAATAATAGTCAGAAGGTGTCAGCATACTCTGTATTGTTCTTCTTCTGCTTCCTTTAGACGTTTCTTAAGTGTGCGAAGCTGGGCTGAAAGGTCCTCCTGCACTAAAAAATCACACTTTGTAGGTGGCGTGCGAAGGCAAAGCAACACAAGTAAAGCAGACAACAGCAGCAGCAGGTGGTGAAACAAAAATGTGTACCCGTGAAACAACAGCTGCATCTTTCTCCATTGCAACTTCCCTAAGTGCTTTTCTTAAAGATGGTACAGTATTTTGTTCCTGCAATTTAAAAAAAGCAAAACAAGCTAAAAGGTATAGTATCCTACATTGAATTAAAAAAATATAAGGTTCTGTTCTGGTATGACTTTTGCAAATTGATTTTTAAGTTGTTTTTTTAACTTTTGACTCAAAGAAAGTCACAAGCATGTTTAGCTAGAAATGACTTTTTACTTGAATCAAAGGTTTGATTCAGAATTTAGTCAAAATCTTGCTTTGAACAAAAGTTAAAATGTTCAACTTTTAACTCATGGGTTCTACCATATACTACTTCCTTCTTCAGATAATTAAAAAAAAAAAAAGTAGTTCTGGATCATTTTTACTGAACATACTTCCAACTTAACTCATTTTTGTCACAAGTTATTTATGAAAAACACATTTTGAATCATAACTCAAAGTGAAAGGTTATTTTTTATGAGTCACGTCAAATGGACTCTAAATCCTGTAATCATAAAGCCAAGAAGAGAATGGTGCTTTTCAAATCCTTGAATTGCACTTCTTATCTACAATTTTGCATCAATAAAAGAGACACCAGATCACAAAGAAGCCTTACAATTGATAGAAACACTAAAATCCTTAGAGCCCACATTACTGCACAAAACCCAGCAGGAAAATTCATATACCAATGTTATATAGGATACAGATATCTAACACCAGATATGCCTCATCTAATACACCCTCAACCAAGAGCAATGTTGATAATTTGCTAAACCACGTGATTAAGTGGGAAAAAAAAAGTCCGGTACATACCAGATCATTTAAGCGCTTCTGAAGCGTTTCGCTCTCAACATCCTTGTTTTGAAGCTGCAGCGGAACAGAAAAAGTTTTTTCTTTGCTTTTTATTGAGAGACTATCACCGAATACAGAACAAGTAATGATCAACATCACGACCATACCTTTAAAGATAAGATGCCGTTGCTTTCCTCCAAGTCTGCATTCCTTTTCTGTAGGTCTTTTAGCTGAGATACTAAACCACCAATATCCGTCTGCACGATTCATTCATTTAAAATGAACAGCAAAATGACTTTTCAATAAATAAATTATGCAGGTTTTCCTAATCAATTAATAATATGCTTTAATCAGTTTATTTTTCCATTTCCAATAAATTGAAGCAAAAAAAAGAGACTGAAATCGTACCTCGGAGAGACGATTTCCGCTCTCAGATTTTCTCATTCCAGCATTATCTACGCAAAAAAAATATATGAAATTTTATAAAGAAATTGAAACAAATTAGTGTTGAACGGGGAAATAAAAAGAAAGGAGGAGGTACAAAGACCATTAGGGGTTGGAATTTTGGTTAGATCTGGACCAGATGAAGCTTTGCTTAATCTCTCAGCTGCTCTCTTTTGTCTTATCTCTTCTAACTGCCAAAATAAAAATAAAATAAAAAACAGAGAGAGAGAGAGAAATATTAGATATCAGATTTTGTAACAGTAGATGATCATGGAGAAGGTGATGAAAAGAACAGTACTGTTCGCCGGCCCAGCGATGCGTGAAGCGCTTCCATCGGAAAAGAAAACAAATTCGTGACGTATGATTTCGATTTTTCTGTGCGTCTATCTATGATTACTTTTTATTAAGGGTTCAATTTGTCAAAATAACATATTTACAAAATAACCAGTAAATATTTGTATTATATATAACTTTATGGAAACCACTTCAAGTTGTCTGGGTGGTGTAGTTGGTTATCACGCTAGTCTCACACGCTAGAGGTCCCCGGTTCGAACCCGGGCTCAGACATTTTCTTGATAAGATATCATTTGAAACGACACCATTAGGAAATAATCATGGTCTTCAGTTCGCCTTAATCGGGTCTGCTTCATCTTACATTACCTTTTACGGGATTAATCTAAAACGACGGCGTTAGGTTAGTTGCTAATCACTTCCGTTAACTTGAAGGCAGGCAAAAGCATGTTTTACACTTGCTGCTGGCAATGGGCATTTTACGCAGGAGGTTGGATTTTTTTATATTTATTATTTACTGTACAAATAAGTTAAATATTTATAAATTATTTATCAGGTTTTAGATATTTATTATCTATTATTGTTTATTAATTAATAAAAAAATAAATAATTAATACAAATATATTTATATAATATAAATAATCAGATATATATCTGGGTTAGATTTGAATGACTTTTAGATTGGATTTGATAATATTTATATTCTATTTATTATTCATCAAATTTAAAAAAAAATACTATGTTATTTAGATTTGATCAAATTAATATTCATTGAGTTCAAATTAAATTATTAATTTTAGATATATTTTAATTTAATACTCTCATCTACAGCAAAAATAAAAATGAATCTTATTATATCAAAATAGAATGATTTTTTATATATAAATTTATTTACATTCATAATTATTATAAGATTCTAATTTACATCAATCCAACTAATCAAAGTGACGTTGCAGAATGAAGTTGGGATGGTTTTTTCCTGGATATTCAATCCAATGCAATCTTGTTTTTTCTTTCTTTTTTTTCTCAATCTCTTAAAAGAGTTTTCTCTTTAAAATTTTTCTTCAACCTTGTAAAATCATACTTTAAGATATTAGTGCAAATAATCTTACAAATTTAACCGATAATCTTGTTTTCTGAATCATTATTAAAATATCAGAACTATGTATGATTTTAAAATATGTAATTATATTAAATAAAAAATCATTAGTGATTGACCTAGTTATACATGTGAATTATTCAATATCTATCTTAAATGTAAAAATCACACATACGGTGTTAAATCATATATTTATTATTTAATTATCAACTGACCTTGTATTATGAACTTCGAAAATTCACCAGATTTACATCATATATTACTTAGTATTTTATAGAAAATATTGTATGAATATATTAAAGGATGTAATATACTTATTTTATATATTATTAATTAGTCGTTATTATCACTCTATACTCATAGTTATATATATTATAAAATTCAAAGTTTTTATTGATTTTTACCAGGTTTGTCATATAATATTATAATAAGTTGAAAAGAAAATATTTTTTGTTGTTTATAAAGTAAATTTAGTTAACATATAAATGATTAATAATGAAGTAAATTAATGGGATAAAAAACTTACTCAAGCAAATATTAACAATGTGAGATATTTTGAAGAATTATTTTAATTTAATAACTTAAATTATTAGTTAAAATATTAAAATATAATTTATCTTAATCTTTAATATTTATTTTTAGGTAAAAAAATTTTAAATTTTAAACTTGCTTAAATTTACCTTGTTTTATGATTATATTTTATTAAATAAGTAAAATAGATGAGATTTAAATTTATGATCGTTTGCTTTTTAATATGATATCACTAAATTAATTCAATTTCATAATTTAAGTTTTTAGTTAAAATTTTAAAATATAATTTATATTATTTTTTAATAAATGTTTTATACAAAATCTACATGTATCCATCCACATCATGTACATGATCTGAACCGGGTTGCTGTTACTTGCACATGAAAATCAATAAGCAGGTGATGGCAGCTATGGTCCTTCATCACCAGCTGGATTCCAATTTGCTGAGATACACATATATCGTAAGCTAATACTTCCTTAACAGGATTAAACTCAATCATTCACGGGTTCCCGACTTTTAAAGGAATATAAACCTTTTTTTCACTTTAATGTTCCTTGGAATAAAGCTTTACAGCTTGGGATTGATTTTCAATCTTCAATCATTAAGCCTGGTAATACAAGGTAAGCTTATTAATTTGGCCATGCAAATAGTTTAGTACTGTGTTGGCTTGCTGGCTTGCAAATATATTTGAGGTGGTAACGGCATGGTGGACCAGCAGCAACAACGAATGAAGAGAAAAATAAGAAAAGAAAAAGTTTTCGCATAATTCCTTGTTTTATGCCAACAATGCTTGTTAACCAAGCAATCATTACAATAATTAAAGACTGTCGAGCCTTTTTATTGCGTGCTTTTATAGAAGAAACAAATGGGCATTTGGGCAGGAAGGAGATTAATCTGAAGTAAGGCGTCAGTAGCCCCTTGGTTCAGCAATGAGGAGCATAACCAGCTGGTGTACTGCCTGCATCCCAGGCCGCAAGCAGAAAGAAATCAAGACAGAAGAACCAGAGCAATCTTCCCTTAAAACATCTAGTGATGACCAAGCTGAAGGCAGCCATCAAGGAACCACCCACGCTGCCAGTAATGAAACTGGTGGCGCAGCTGTCACGACTGCAGCCCATATGTCTGCCAGTAATGATACTGGTGGCAGTGGCGATGGGAGTCGCGGTGGCCATTAATCAAGGAGTAATTCCCATTTGATTGTGTTGTTTACTATTTTAATCGATGGTGCATGGTCTTACGTTCTCGATTATGGTTATCATTGCTTCTTTACTTTCATAATTGTTAAAGTTTTTGCTCTAGGAGTGGCGACAGCCTGCTGCCATGCGAGATCGGGGAATTTGGGGTGGAATCTGTAAGAAGTCAAAAGCTAGCTTGCCAGATATCTATTGATCCATTTCATGCGCAGAGTGGAAACTGGAAAGTGTGTTTTGTTTGCGATGGTGTTTTTTTTTTTCCTTTTTAATTTTTGCAACAATTTCTATGATGTTCATGAGTAAGAGAGAGTGTATTCGTGCCTTGTATTCAGAATTTTTCCTGTGTTTATTTTTTGCCCACCTGATTTTATTTTATTTTATTGACTTGGTGCTGCCAATGTAATTGCTGTTTCAATTGGTAGTGAAATTCGAAATTCAACCTCCATTATCTAAAAATAAAATGAATGAACTTTTTAATTTTAGATCATCTGTGATTTACTGTTCTTGTTTTATTGTTATTTTCTTTTAATACATCAAAGAAGAAGGTCGAGTTCCAAGCAATCAAACCTTCAAGAATGAAATTCATTTTGCCCTTTCTCTTTCAGTAGATTTATTGGTCTAAAAGGTTCTATTCATGAGCCAATCAAAGCCACAGAAAAGAGAGAATCCCTTAAAATGTTGGGATCAGCAAGAAAAGTAATTGTTAGGATTTTTTTTATGGATGTTTCTGAGGAAATTGGGATTTTGTTCAAAATGGGGTTTTAATTTTGGACCAAGCGATAGAAATTCTGATTATATGCAGTTGAGAAGGGAATTTATTGCACATATTTTCTTAATCATAATTGTTTTTGTTTGTTCTGATTTAAATTTTTAAAAACTTTTATATTTATTTAATTCTTGGGAACTAATTATGTTTTTAAAATGTTTTACTGTTGAATTAAGCTCGAAATGAGATCAGAAGAAGAGGCAAACCACGGGCCCAGTTTAGAATTCAAATCTTAGTTTATATGTTCAAAGAATAACTCAAGTATTAGTTGATTTTAAGGTTATAAATAAAATTGTATAACTTAATTTCATGCGTTAAAAAACTATAACATATGCTTCGCATCAAATCGTATTTGAAAATATAATTATAATTGTTTTTTAAAATATTTACTCAGCACGTTAAAATAATTTAAAAAATAAAAATATATTAATTTAAAATAAAATAATAATAATTTGTTTTGAAAATGTTTTTTAAAAGCACTCCAAGCATCCACTAAATCAATAAAAATTTCTACAATTGTTATGGAAATAGAAAATTCGTAATTTACACGTTTTTTGCTCCAAAACTATCCCGCAATCTAAGACAGAAAAGTCAGCAAAATACGAAAGACAATTTTCTTACATTTGGGGGATACGCTCAAGGTATATCAACTCTGTTGCAACAGTCGTTAAAGGTGAAAAAAAAACTCGCAAAGCGAAAGGACACGTTAGACAATACAATAAAGAGATGGAGGCATCATCTTGGAGTAAAAAAAAAAAGCACATCATTTGACACAGGAGACAAACTACCTTTGAAGAAGTCAATTCCTTTAACTCTAGCGTGATGTTTATCATATCACAATGAATTTTTTTAATTTAATTATGGTATAATTTTTTTATTTTAGGATTTTTAATGTAATCTAGTTATCATTACGCAAGTATTTATATCCTTTGAAATATATATAGACGTAATCTTTAAACTTTTATTATTTTTGAAAATTTTTGACCCATTCAAAATTTAATAAAAATTTTAATTATTAAAATAATTTATTATTGTTGAATGTAAAAAGTTTGTTTGTTGAAATAATTTATTGATGATCTTGTTAATAAAACCTCTTTTTTTTATATATATACATGCGCTCTTGTAATAGGCTTAATATGGGATAACAACATGATATAGATATTAATAACGTTAAAAACATCTAATTTAAGTATTACAAAAAATTATCAGTATATATATTTCAATTTTAATACCAGTTGGCTTGCATTTGTATTGATATTAAGTCATGCCAACAACTTATATAAAATATAAAAAAAAATGATATTTTTAATGTTTTGATAAAAAATCAAGAAGCAGCTAAAATAAAAAAAAAAGACTTTTCAGTATCTTGAAAAAAATAACAAAGATGAAAGAAAAAAACTAGCTCAAAGAACAAAGGAAAGAAAATTATAAATGGGAGTGGAAATATACTAAATCAATTGTTAAAAAGAAATTTTAGAGAAGAAATATGTTGATAAATTACAAGATTTTTCTATGCTAATGTAATTTTAGTGAAGTTTTGGATGATCTTCCATTTAATAATAAATCAAATTTTAATTTGCTTGGTATTGTTGATGGTGCAAGATGAAGAAACATAAAAAAAAAGAAAAGTGATGAAAAAGAAATTTCTAATGTTGTTGAAATGAATAAGGAGATGATCTAAAAACTCAAATTGATATTAATCCATATTATTTATTGAGTTTTAAGTTAAATAATATGTTGACAATATCAACATTCATGCTATTTAATGAGTTTTGAGTTCAATAATGCTGATAATATCAACATTTATAATATTAATAACAATAATAATTTTTTAAATGGTAAAATTTTTGATAAATGTTTTAGAAATAATGAGTAAGATGATAATAAATAGGATAAAAACAATAAAACTAGTTTTAGTCTCTTGATATGCTAACATATTATTTATTTTAAGTTTTTTAATTATTAATTAATAAAAAAATATTTAAAAAAATTATTTTTGTTAGTCTATAACTTAGTTTCCTTATTTACACCTTGTGTTCTTTTTTTCCTACATGCATTTCCACTCTTTTTGATTTTTGTAATTCATTCACCGTAAACAAAACCACAAAGGCATTTAAGAAAAGAGTTAACATTTAACTAAGAGATTGATCACTGTTCACAAAACTAACAAAAGCTAACTCATAAAATTATAAAAACACACATTACCACTATATATTTTCCCATTTTTTATCATCTCACATTAATTTTATTTTTTAGTACATTTCATTTTTTTTATTGATTTCACATTCTTCTTTCTCTTTTTTATTTTATTGATTAACTAAATTGTCCTATCCAGAATAAATACGTGTATTTTGTATTGTATTTTAAAAATATTTTAAAATATATATATTTTTTTAAAATTAATATATTTTTAATATTTTTAAATTATTTTAATATATTATTTTTAAAAACTAAAAAATATTTTAAAAAATAATCACAGTTCAAAACCAGGAAAGGAAAATTCAAGGGGAATCGGATGATGTAGAAATTTGGATGATGGAGTTACGTGTCCCATCTTATATTCCTCGTCACTGTCATGCTTGTCCGTGTTGTTTATTTCCGTTGAAAAATGAATGGATCAGAATCAAATCATGTGATTTTGATATTTTTATTTTATATGACGTGAGATCACGTCCGTGTAGTCAAAGGATCAGCATGTTTCTCAAGCACAGGAGAGGTGTCCCCTTTCCGTTGCCCTCTTTGGCATGTGCACGTGCACGTGCACGCACGAGGGCGGAGACCCAACCTTTCTAGTATCATGATCCCGTATTTTTATTATTATATCCCAGTTGGAAGGTCGAAATGCACAGCTATTCAGCTTGTTTTTTTTTCCAAAAAATATATTTTTATTTTAAAATATATTAAAATATTTTCTATTATCAATATAAATACATTAAAATTATCAAATAATACTAAAAAATAAAAATTTATTTATTTATAAAAAATATATTTTTAAAATATACTTAAAAATACACAACTAAATAAACAGACATATAGTGTTTTACTCGGAAAACAAAAATGGTGGATTGGATTTTACTCTTTCAATCTGATCTTGCTCTGTCCAATTCTAATTTAAAATATTTAAATTTATTGTTTGATTTAATTTTTAACTGGTTGAAGATTTTTTTTCCGGCATGTATCCATTAAATACTTTGATCTGATTTTTTTGGTTTTTCTAAATTAATTTTAAAAATAAACAATATTTTCATCTATCAATTACAAAATCATAAAGTAAAATATAAACTCCAGTTCTACACATAAAATTATAAAAATCTTAAGTATTTTATTAAAAAAATTAAACGACAACCTTACAATAAAAAAATAAATTAAAAGAAGTAGGTGAGTGTCGGATTGGAACACGAGGGAGAGGACCCCCTCGTCGTATTTGGATGAGTGGGGAACTCGTACACACAAATCGATATTATTATTATTATTATTATTAAATAAGATGTCACTTGCGTATATAAATGGCTTATTTGCTACATATTTTATACAAGTCCCTGTTTGTGTCGGTAAGATTTTACTCTGTGCGTGCGTACATATTGTTAGTACCGTCCTCTTTTCTTTCACTGCAATTGATTTACTTTAAAAGAAATTAATAACAAGTAAAAACAATTAAAAATTAGTTTAACTATTCATACATGAATAATAAATAAAATTAATATATTTTTTCATTATTTTAAATTAAATTTATGTTTTAGCAGGAGAGATCAACTTACAAGTAATCAAAGATCACATCCTCAAGCAAAGAATTTTTTTTTCTTTACAACAAGCACAAAATAATTTATTAAATATGTTTTTTTAAAAAAACAAAACTAGATATGTGAGCTTAGTCTCTATATATAGACCGCGCTTGCCTGGTCTATATATTTTTTTTTTCAGTTATTTTGTTTTTTATAATTTTTTTAACAAATTCACTTAGTTTTTGAATTTTGATATATTTCTTAAATGCTGGTATAATTTTTTTAATAAATTTAAATAATTTTTATGATTATTATAATAAATTTTATTCTTTAATTTTTGATATAATTTTATTATATTTATATATTTTTTATTTTTTCATCATGCATAAATTATTGGGTATGCTATTTTAATATTTTTTTTTGTTTGTGCTAGTAATCATAAAATATTCTTTTAAAAGAACCAATAATTCCAATTAAAAATTTAACTACGATAGATAAAAAAGAGATTTTAATAACATAAAATCATTAATGAAAAAACTACATATTAGATAATAAAATCAAACAATTCTCTAGTGAATATATTTTTTTAGATTTACAAAAATTTTGGTCCTCAGAGCGCGAGCGCGCGATTCTGTAAACTAGTTTATTTATATTAAAACATTGCTCTACATCATCACGTATACGATGGAAGACCCGTGAATATTAATTATTTTGGACCTTAATCATTGACACAGAAGTCAAAGTACAAAATTGATTGGCCTGGGAGTTACATGGATAGAAAGACAGCACCTCTTCACTCAATTCAAAATACCATTTTTTTTTTATCCTTTTATTAATATTCAAACACCTCACTAACCTCTTTGACCCTTTCCCTTCATTGCAAAACGAGTATAATCACCGTATTATCATTTTGAATTCTAAAAAATTATCTCTTTTTTTAATTATTTATATAAATACATTACCGGAAAAAGATGGACTGTTTAGTTAATTAATTTAATTTCAGCTGTCTGTCGTTCAATCCAACACAAAAAAGAGGAGAGCGCACGAGGAAGTAAAGAAAAGATATGGGCCAGCGATTATTCTGTCTCCGGTGACAGACTGTACTGTACTGTCTCATTAACCCTGCGGCCTCATAAACCTTCACTCTCACTTTCACCTCATATCTTTTCCAAAGTTTTGTAGTGAAAATCAAAGGAACGAGGGAGAAAACGAGCTTCTTCACTCTCATGGCTTCCATCATCGAATCTGGCTGGCTGGTACTTATCTTTCTTTTCTTTACTTCCCCTCCTTTTGCCCGCCACCAACACTTTTTTTTTTTACCGGGAGATTTGATTTCTCTGGATCTGTATGTTTCCTGTTTGCTAGCAATGTGAACTTTTAACACATACGTATAGTTTTTGAAGCTTTACTACATAAGCTAAGTGAATGTGGAGGAGCTACCTGCATTTTTTTTTTCAGATCTTTTCGTGCCTCAATGGAGACGGGTTTTTTTTTTGAGAAATAGAATAAAATAACATTTTTGTGATGGATTTTACATTGCTTTCTGACCATTGTGAGATTGATATCTCTCTAATTCAATTTTTAACCACTCTAAGCTTTTCTTGCCAATGTTTATCTAGGTCTGGTTATTAATTACATGTGGGGTTTCTAGTTTTTCGGTTATATTAGTCAGTGGAAGAAACATTTGACTGATTTTTGTATCATGTACAAGCATGTAAATTGCAAACTGTGCCTATCGAACTATTAGTCTTCAACTTCGAAATGAGATCATGGAAGTGTGTTTGTTTGGTCGTATACTGTGTTCTGTAAGCTTATAAGATTAATGGTTTTCTTTTTGATGCAGTATTTGATCACGCACTTCAGTGATTTTCAGTTGGCATGTCTTGGAAGTTTCTTTCTTCATGAAAGCGTCTTCTTCTTGTCTGGACTTCCTTTCATATATCTCGAAAGGGCTGGATGGCTGAAAAAGTACAAAATTCAGGTTGCCGTTTCTCTGCTTTGCTCTTATGGCAATTGTTTTACCTGAATTTGATTAAAGGGATCTGCATGACCGATTCCAATTTGCATTGCCATTGGAATGCCTTTAGTTTCTCATTCTGTTTGGGTGAATTAGTGACATCGCGAGACTTCTTTCACAACATTTGCTCGTGTCCTTTAATGTCGTTACTGACTACTATTTGCTGGTCCTATGCAGATGAAAAGCAACACCCCTGCAGCTCAGGAGAAATGTATTGCTCGCTTACTCTTGTATCATTTTGGTGTTAATCTACCAGTTATGCTAGCGTCCTATCCTGTCTTCAGACACATGGGCATGCAAAGTAGTCTTCCATTCCCGTCCTGGTATTTTCAGGTTCTTTATATCCTAAAGCTTTTCTTAGCCAGACAAAGTTGCGAAGAGATATATAGCTATGCTTTTGTTTATTTTTGGAATATAGTACATGTCACTGGTTCGTTTGCATACTATTTCCCCTTACTTCTGGAGCATAGTTAAATCATAATGTTTTTTTTTTCCCTGCAGGAAAGTAATTCTAATGCAGATAATATTCTACTTCATCCTGGAAGATTTTATATTCTATTGGGGACACCGGTTCTTACATACAAAATGGCTGTACAAGCATGTGCACAGTATCCATCATGAGTATGTAGAGAGACTTAAATATTCTCTCTGGCATAAAGCTTTACCATCTATATCTACAAGGTGCTTTTATGTTGCACTTATGGTTTTTAACGTGCTTGTTATATGTGCAGATATGCTACACCATTTGGATTAACTTCTGAATATGCTCACCCGGCTGAGATACTGTTCCTTGGTTTTGCTACTATTGTCGGTCCTGCCGTCACAGGCCCCCATCTGGTAACTTTGTGGTTATGGATGGTACTAAGGGTCCTGGAGACAGTTGAAGCACATTGTGGTTATCATTTCCCCTGGAGCCTCTCCAATTTTTTACCTTTGTATGGAGGGTGAGTGTTTAATACACCTTTATGGTTTATGATCATTTACACCACATTTATATCATTGGTTCTGACATTTGTTTAAAATTTTTTCCAGTGCTGATTTTCATGACTACCATCACCGCTTGCTGTATACTAAATCTGGAAACTACTCATCTACTTTCACTTACATGGACTGGTGAGTTTGACCCTCGCACAACATTATTATTTCTGTTATGTCCTTAAAATGTAAGCTATGCTAACATTTTACTTGAGGCATTTGTGGTTGACTCATTAAAGTTCACTTAAAAGGCTAAAAGGCCTACTCTGCTCCTTTTCTGCGTATTCACTCTGCAAACAATCTCCTGGCTGGATTTGGTTAGCACCCTGGATCTGCATAGCTCGGTTTCTATGGTTGCTTTGCTTTTACATTATTTTACCAATCCCAGCTATCCCAGGTTGTCATAAGCTTGTAAAAGGTGCTCTCCATTACAGAGACTTCTCTACTTCACACGAATCCTTGTCAATTGAAATTATTTCAGTCTAACCCATTGTGAACTAACAAATACCTTGAAATCCATTGAGGTGATCTTTGCTAAGATATAAGCAAACCAGTCATTCATGTGCCCTTCAAAACCTCTTTGTTGATGCACAGGTTTTTCTCCAGCTTTTGCACCATTAAGCATGGCATTGTGAGTACCTTTTGCTATTATGGTCATAATCTTGTCCTTTATCTTGATGTGGATATCAGTGCAGTGTAATGCAAAGACTTGCAGAAGCAGGGGTTTCTCGCTAGTCATGTGTCAAAACAAGTCCCAATTTACAGGGTTGTGGTGCCCTTTTTTTGTTTGCATAATTTCACGAGTGGTTGCATTCAATACCCAGTCCTTTTATGTTACGGCTTTTAGGTCCGTATCTGAATTGACTATACTGATTTTAACCTTTTTACTTTAGATGACTTTTTGTGCTTTATAAATGTGAGAAAGTTCAGTCTATAGAAAGGGCAGGGGGGTTTTCTCAGCTGTGATAAACTGTGCTAGGATTTAACTTCAGCAGGTATATTAGTGTGTACTATAAGGTATCCAGAAATATTTTTTATCAACTGATGTTTTAATGATGCCATAGACTTCTTTTAGCAAAGAATGTTTAACTTAAAATTTGCTTCTCTTTGGCTGTGGGTTACTTCGATGGAATCTCGTTCCTTGTATTGTTCTTGGTCATGCTTGTTGCACCTGCATCAATTGCTCTCCACCAGTTACAATGATGAGAGAATTTTGCAGATTGTGGCATTCATAAACTATATAGTGTTGGCTCTTTAACAGCGACTTGCTTTCTGAGGATGGTCATTAGTCATGATTGTGTAAGTGAGAATCATAACTGGTGTCGTCTTTCGATGCTAGGGTTCGTGGCTCGTTTACAATAGCCAAATGTCCATTTTCATACTCTCTATGGTGTGGGAAACGATAGCATATTTTCTAACTGAACATGATGTAATGGATTTTTCTCTTTTATACTGTCAGGGTATTTGGTACCGATAAAGGTTACAGAAAGCTGCAAGCATTGAAGAATGCTGGAGTAGAAAATGGCGGCAAGCAAACCTAATGTAGAGAAGATTCTTTTATTTTATCTTGACATCAGATATGGGTTCCTGATATGCGGGCATCTTTGACAAGTTGTGTCCCAGCATTTCTCTTGTGCAAACCACCTTCTGTGTTAAGTCGCTGCTCATGTTACAGCACGTTAGTATACTTTGAATCAGTGGAAAGCTTTTTCTAGACATTTTGTGCTCATCTGTTCCCTGCATAAATGGAGTTGCTGTCCCGATTTAAACCTTTTTGTTTCAAATTATTAAGAAGCATCCTTCTTCCTCTCTGGATCCCAATACCCTGTAGGCTATTTTCTAAATGCATTTTTCACCCCCGGGCGTCGCCATGTTTTGACCCTTGAATTAAAGCCAGTCAATTTAGTTGACATTAAGTCAGTCCACTTTCAACTTAAATGTACTTTTTGGAGAGAGCCAATGCACGATTACATTATTTGTTTATTGCTGTCCACATTATCTGCGGATAAATACAGTGGAGGCTGGTTGACTGGTCGAAGTATACCGGGCATCATGGCTTGGGAGGATCATACTCATGGATCTGCATCGATATATTCTCAAAAACCTCTGATAGTAATTCAAATTATACAAGCCTTTCTGGCTTAACCTAATTTAAGTGCAACAGCACTACTCAGCCTGGGCTGTTATTCTAGTAGTTGGCTTTTGGCTACACTTTAGCAGAAAGCTATGTTTGCATGAATGTATAGGCACTCCTTGATTTCCAGGAAAACTCCCCATCTGCTAAACCGAACAATTTATTGCCTTTTGAGATGGTTCCCGTGGATGTGAAGTACAGAGATGGAGATGTATCGCGGCGCAAGGTATCTATCATTTTTCCCAGATAGCTGTGTTCTTTTCCCTGTTTTCATTTTTGTGGAGACTTTTAGTGATGGTACCCTTCTGCTGTCTAAAAGAGTTGTCTTTTTTTTTCCAATTTGCACCTGCACCTGCACCTGCACCTAACGGGTATTCCTGCATGTCTGTACCATGACTTGGGCCCTAGAGCATAAAATATTGGATGCTCTCATTCTTTTCTTTTGGGTTTCGAAGATCACTAAAGTGTTCTTGACTTCCATATCCTTCCTGGTCCCATTTCAAGATTTTTTTTATGAGAATTATGCTCCCTTTCTTCGTAGAATCATTGAGTCATCCCATGGCTTTTACATCTTTCTTTGGACGCCACTTCTTCCCACTTCTTCCTGCTACCTGTCAATTTCCCTCCTTACTTTTCTTCCCATTAACATATGAATGGACTCCTTCCATCAGGTGGCCTCCACGAGAAGAGTTTTTCTCCCTCGTTCCACTCTTTCTCTTATGTCTTCAAGCCATCTGGTTAAGGTTTTAGAATTGAGTATTAGAGTGTGGAAATGCAGTGTAAGCTATTTTTCTATAAGATCTATCTATCTATCTATATATCTATCTATATATATATATATATAGATATATAGATTGTTTTGATAAGTTAATATTAAAAAATAAAAATTATTATTTTAATATATTTTAAAATAAAAAACATTTTAAATCACAATCATTACCATAATCTCTAATATACCTCATAAGATTCATGATCATTGAGGGTAAAACTATGCTTGTCTAATATTTATTTAAATCTAATTTTAATTTTTTTAATAAAATAAAAGAAATTAGAAAAATAAAACAACTAAAAAAATAGACAAAAAAAATCAGGTTTGGATCTAAAATGAGGCGGGTGCTCGATTAGCACGAATCTTTTTAGATTAGTGTAAACGTAAATTAAGCCAAAACATCCAGGGGCAAGTAAAGAAACAACAATGGGAACAGAAAATAGTCATCTCTAGCACTGCTCACTAATGGGTAAATCGCCTGTGTACCATCCATCCTCTCCAGAGGGTATGTCCATTTCCTTTCCCCGACAAGAAGGTTTATTTTGAGCAGTTCAAGGCCACCGGCAGCTGCTTTGGCCCCAATAAAGAATACTGCTACTTCTAGGGGATATAATTCAAATAGTTAGATTTTAAGCTTGTTTTTTAAATATGATCAATTTAAATTTTCAATTTCATAACATAAACGAAATACATTTAAACTGACCCGATAATGTAAGTTAATTAAAAAAAAAATGTCGATGCTACGAGAAATTCATTCCAAATGCACCGGAGAAAGGAAAGGGATGATATCCGTACAACCACATAAATATTGAGGACAACATCTGGAACCTCATGGCAAAAAGATCTCATCTAGAACGGGAAAAAAAAAATACAGATGGTGTCCTGATTATTATTTTTTCTAATCAGTTGCTGTGTTTCTACTCCCATTTTCCTCCTCACATAGCGAAGCACCTTATCGGGACCCTGTCACCCAGCCCTCTGAAAAAAAGAGAGGGGAGAATCGAAGGAGGAGATGATAAGATTCGTGTAAAAGGTTGCTTTGCTACGTGTCTTTCCTTAAATTCACCACGACAACGCTCACATTGTCGGTACTATGCCTGGCCAGCGCCATCTTCGTCAGCAATATTGATGCCTCAGAGCACGCTTTGTCCGACATTTCCCCACTTCCGCTGCTGCCGGCGGGGATCCCCACAGCCTCATTGTTCTCCACCAGTCTAGGAGAACATGGAGTCGGCGCGTGCCCTTTCCCTCTCAAACAGGCACGCGCCACCACACATGCTGTCTCGTTGGAGACCACGTCCCAAAGACCATCGCTTGCTATTATCAAGCAATCATCCTCTGCTGTTCGATCCATTATTGTTACCTCTGGCTCGCAACTAACGTATGGCTTTAGATAGTTATCACCTGTGGTTCGATCGGAAAATGGTAGTGTCAGTTCAGTTCATGGTTTCAGCTCTTAACTGAGCAATCGGGTCTTGCTAATATATTTACCTATGGCTCTTGACATGGCCAGAACTCCAAGAACCCTTGGGCCGTCCCAATAGATGACCCGGCCGCCAGCGTTTTCGATCCGGTTAAGCTCGTCTGGACGGTCAGGCTGTTGTCACGAATAACGAGGAGATCGGGTGAGTTTTTAAGCTGGAAAGTTACCAGAAATAACACGAAATGTGATTGATGTGGATATTAATCGCAAACCTTGTGATCGGAAGACAAAGGGAGTGGTTTCCCATTACGACACAAGACAGCTCTTGAATCCCCACAATTAGCGACAACGATTTTGTCAGGAGATACAACTGCAACAACAGCGGCAGATCCAACAGCATCACATTCTGGAGTTTGCATCTCACACTTGCAATTCGCACGAACCTCCACCCCTTGATTCCACGCTATCACTTCCTTGTCCATTCGCCGAAAGCTTCTTTCCATTGCGCTTTTCCACCCCTCCTTGATCCCCCCCAACTCCTCTTTCACCAGCTCATGCAATCTCTCCTTGCACTTTACTGCCACCTACACAGACCCAGAGACAGAAACTAAAATGAGTTCACATTTCATTTGATTGTCCCAAAAAAAGAAAACCAAATTAAACAAAATCTAGTAGCTGTTTGATTTTTGGAAACCGTACATGAGAACAACCGTGGCCATCGTAGACACCAAAGAAGTGCAACTCAGTTGTGGTTTCCTGGTCTTTCCGACAGAATGAAGGGTGAATCGCTACCGCATCTTCCATGTCTCTTCTCCTTCCACAAACCGAAGTCACCCCGAATTTTGGAAACAACTGATCTGGATCGATTAAAGATCTTGATAAAATTGAGGGACTTGAAGTTAGATTCAAAGAGCATTGCCTCGCAATTATGTTCTCTGATGATTTACCTTTCTCAAACGGTTTATTTTCATCTGGGTGTTCAGCACCACAGTTCTCCACCGCGTTCTGACAGTCACGAGAACACGGGCTAACATTACTACCATTACGAGTACTACTGTAAACTTGCAGTTTGTGCTTTTTATGGGTGCCTATGTCATCAGCTTCAGTCTCCGTTGAGGCCACTCCTGCCACGAATCTGAGCCGTCTAATCTCCATTCTTCTCCGTCTAGCTATTCTTGAACTTGGCTCACATGACGTTGACGATGCCTCGTTCTCACTCACTACTCCACGGTAAATCTCGGCCATTGATATAACACTAAATTATCACTCCTACCACAAAATCTTCAGCACTAATTTAACTTCATTCCATACCTCCTCTTCGTTAATTAGCTTTCTATCTGTTTTCTTTATGTGGGGTTACGGGATTGAAATTGGGAAAGAGAAATACTGCAGAGATAGATGAGAGCGTTCGCGCGCTTGAGCGAGACCTTTAAAAGCACAAAGGCATCTCTTGGGCAGCTCTGAGCATGGTTGCCACGGGTAGCCTGCCCATCACCGCCAAAGCGGCAAGTATTTGTGGCGTGGCTTAGATGTGGACTGTTTGGAAATGCGCCAGATTTTCTTAAAAGAAAAATATATTTTTATATTTTTACATGAAAATAATATAAAAATTAAAAAAATCTTAAAAATACAATCAAACTGCAATACAAAACATCACATCAAACTCATATCCACCGTTTGATCTAACCTCCTCGTCAACGATAAAAAAAGTATAGCTATGTGGCCCAATGATGTCTGAACACGACCGTAGTAGGTACTAGCTTTCCTGACACGCATGGGGTCCTGGGAAATTACCTTTTCGGTATTTTCAACTTTAAACTCTCATACGTTGAAAAATTTGGATGAGAAGTTGGAAACACGTGTCTACATCGTAGAATACGGGATTGAAGCCAGTGCCTTTAAAATCCCGACTTTATTCCTTCCTGCGCTTCTGGCCCAATCAAAATGGGTTACGTTAACAGCTGTTGACGTAGACGTATTGGACCCACATGTCCCGGTCGTCGATACTTGATCGAATATCTGGACATCAAAGTCTATGATCCTGGACACGTGTCAAGATTGAAATCCTTCAAGGGCCCCATTCTCTTCAAAGTGTACAGTGAAGGTGCTCACCCATCACGCTCGTCCAGCAGGAGATTTTTTCCATCAAGTTCCGTTACTTTTTCTTCGGAGAAAGCCCAATATGTCAACCACCACCTGTCAGTTCTTGTTGATTGAATCATTCTAAAGCATGATTTTGGTTAATCGTCTGTTGGGTTTTTGTATTTTATTTTATTTTTTAATTTTTTTCTTTAAATTAATTTTTTTCACATTGTTTTGATTCCTTGATTTTATTAATAATTTTTAAAAAATAATATATATATATATATATTATTTTAATAAATTTATAAAAATATATTTTTTAAAAAATTTATCATTGCAACCCCAAACATACTTTAAATGAGGTTATGAAAGATGTAATTTTTCATCTATTTACTTTGTACCTTTTGTTTGCTTTACAAGGACAAGTATTTATCATATTAAATAAAAAATTAATTTTGTAAATATATTTTCAAAGCTAATATATAAATTAAAATGTTAAATGCATTGCTGCACTTTAAAAAATTTAAGTCAGCAGTGTCATGAAAGAAAAAAAGACTATATAAGTATGAAAAACTTTTAATATGTGTATTTAATATTATAATGTGAAATGTATTTTAAAAGTATATTTCATTTGAAAAATATAGTTTTAATTTTTAATACTAACATATCAAAATCATTAAAAAATACAAAAAATTAAATTAATATCTTTTTAAGTATAACACATCTTAAAATAAAAGCTATTATATAGCTAAAACTCTTTTAAATTAACATTGTGGTGAAAAAATAGAGATTTAAAGATGATATATTTTTTGATAAAAAGGAGTTAAGTCTTTATATACAGGTAATGAAGTTTCTTTTTGGAATTTAATATAATAATATTTAGAAAAATAACATATTTAACAAGTCTTGAATAATATATGTGATTTATGAGTTACTAGTGTTAATAATAGCTTTATCAAATTGTAAAATGACTTGGTAAAATTTACAATAAATAAAAGAGGACAGAGAAAAAAAATGATATTAAAGATATATTGAAATTTTAATGATAATAGTACTGGTATCATAAAAAAGATATTAAAGAGGTTAATCTAATGACAACAAGAAACTAATAATAAATAGAGTGAGTCACACAAATCATCTAAATATAAGGGTTCACTAAACTTACGGTAGTTCATATGCCTAACTTAGTCACTATTGGTAACCTTACTCGGTGTCGATGACTTTCTATCATCAAAATCTTTCTTATAGTACTTGTGGTGTTGTTATTGGTATGTATCCTAGTTTTATTCTTTTTTCTCTCCTTTTTTTATTTTCTCTCTCTTTTCTAACCTCTTTGTAATTTGTGAAGAGAGAAAAAAAAGTAAGAAAAAAAAATAAAAAGATTGTGAAGACATATTAAAACTCCGATAAAAAGATCACCAATGCTATCAGAAAGATCTTAAACAAAATAAATTCAAATACATAAAGAAAGGTCATTGATGGTGAGAAAATGTGTTGCATGAGCCACCTAAAAATAGAAATGTTCATTAGTTTTTCATTGGCTGGTGTGGCCTACTATGCTCACCATTGGTGATTTTTCTTAATGTCGTTAGATTTCTCTTATAGAGATCTTTTTTATAATATTTGTATTATTCTTATTGGAGTTTTGGTATGCCTCGAAAGTCTTTTTTTTTTCTCTTCTTTTTTCTTATTGTAATTTCTTGGAGGTCATTTTACATTTTGAGAGGGTTGTTTATGACACTTACGACTCGCAAGTTACATGTGTCATCTGCTTTCAACCTCTTCTCTTCATAAAAGAAAAGGATTCATAGACTATAAATATTTCATGAATCTTTCAAATTTTAAGTTCATAATCTTTTTATTCTTAACTTTTTTTACATATATATTTTATCTCTTAAAAATATCATTTCATATTTCTCTTTACAAAATTATTGACTTATTAGTACTTAAAAGTGTATTTTTATCAAGGTTTTATGTCATTATTTTGCACTTGAAGTATCAATAACTCCTTAACTAGAGCATGCTTTATAATATCATGTCTAGTATTATAAGATATCTTTAATTTATGGTAAATATTCATCTTAAATGCAGGCCTATCACATAAATAAAAGGATTAATTAATGAGTTTAACTACTGAAATTAAAAAGACAAAGAGAGGACTAACTTTAGAAAAGAGATGCTGGTTCACTCCAGACTGGAACATCGTTTAGTCATTGGGTTATATCTGTAGCTGTAGATCTTGAATTTAAGTTTGGTTTTTATAGTTAGAAAGCTAAGACATAGGCATAAAATATTCATGATTATCCAAAACTCAATTCTGCCATTTGGAAGTCCAAATCTTAACATCAAAAAAGAAGTTTGAATCTATCTTGTAACCCAGACACTATTAAGTGTTCAGCCTATATCTCGGGTTCTTGAAGTCTAAATGACCTCATTTGCTTTGTTAGAAAGCTGAGATAATTTCTTTGAATTTTCATGTGGAAAGTTTGTTCAAATTCCGATGTTAGAAATAATATTTAGTTCAGACAAGAAGATAAGAATTGTGACTAAGTTAAGATGTGGCCAACCACTTAACAATTAATCAATAAATCAATAGTTTCAAATTTTGACCTGTAAAAGGAGGTATTTACTATACATTTAAGTATCTTGGTTTTTAGATCAAAATTATGTTTATACTTTCTTTATATTTTGTTTAAGTTTTGCTTTCATTAATATCCTATTTATGCTTTTCATTTCTTTTCCTTTACTTAATTAACTTATATCTTATTTATTTTTTTATCTTGTTTATTTATGTTTCTTTTTTTTATTATGTTTAGTTAAGTTTATTATGTCAAGGTGAAAAGGTTACACTAATGGTATAAAAATAAGTATAATATAAAATCAATATAGACTTCAATACTTGTATCCTAAACAACTTTCTACTAACATGTCTTATCATTTTTATCTTATTAATTCTCAATATATTACTTGTTAAATAGTTAATCTAGATTTGTGTTATATAAACTTAATACAACAAATGCTTGACACTTTCATATCCCAATCGTATGGTATAACCTACATTTGTGCTATGAAAGGAACTTGATTTGTTGTTAACATACGTTAGCAATATCAATTCCTGATAATATTTAAAAGTTTGGTGCTACTTAAATAAGATAATTAATATTGTCATATCAATAATTTATAATAAGCTATTACTGATAAATGATCCGATTAGAACTTTCTTTGTGTGTTGTTTCTAGTTGAATAATAAAAAGAGTTTATACTATACTTGTTTGAAATATCATTAGTGGATCTCATAACTTTCATATTTTTTTATCATTGTTTAATTTTCACATTAATTTTACATCTCAAACTCTTATTATTGCTGTTGTTATATATATATATATAATTTATATAGTTAACCTCTATATAGTTTAACCTCGGTCTTGCCAGATTATTTATTACTTCAACATTCCTGCAATTGGAGAAAGATATCAATATTTTGGCTGTGTCTAGTTTTTGGTGCCGCTGCCGATAAGGTAAATTCTTGCATAAATTATAATATTTATTTTATTTTCTCTTTTCTCTTTTTTTTGCTTTATTTTGTTTCTTTCTTTGTTTTTTTTTACACATATATAAGAGTTTGATCACGTACATTAAGTGATTAATACTTAAAAGTATATTTTTATCAAGGTTTTATATCATCATTCTGCACTTAAAGTATCAATAACTCCTTAACTAGAGCATGTTTTATAATAATATAAGATACCTTTAATTTATGGTAAATGCTCATTTTAAATGCAGGCCTATCATATAAATAAAAGGATTGATTGATGAATTTAAGAACTGAAATTGAAAGGACAAAAAGATGGCCAAATTTAGAAAAGAGATGTCAGTGCAATTCAAACCAGAACACTATTAGGTAATTGGGTCATATCTAGAGCTGTAGATCTCAGATTTAGGTCTACTTTATATGGATAGAAAAGTGAGATATAGGTCTATAACTTTCATATAGAGCCCAAGATCTAAAAAGATCATTTTTAAATTCAAATTGGAGCAACAACAAAAAAGTTTGAATCTATCCTCTAACCCGAATACTATTCACTATTTGGACCATATCTGGTGTTCTAGAAGTCGAAATGATCTGAATTTTGTACACAAAAAAGCTAAGATGATTTCCTATAACTTTCATGTTTTTAAGTGGTTCTAATTTTGACGTTATCAATGACATTTTTGATAAACAAGAGAAGAAAAGGATTGTCACCAAGTCAAAAGTTGGCCACCTACTCATCAATTAGTTATCAAATAAATAGTTCCTAATTTTGGCCTATAAAAGGAGGTATTTGCCATGCATTTAGACATCTTGGTGCCAGATCAAGATCAAGATCATGCTCTTACTTTCTCTTTTTGTATTTTTATAATGCTTAAGCTTTGTTTTCATTAATATCAAGTTTATACCTTTCATTTCCTTTCATTTACTTAATTAACTTTTATATTATTTATGTTCTTATTTTGTTTATTTATTTTTCTTTCATTCATTATGTTTAGTTAAGTTTATTATGTCAATGTGAAAATGTTACACTAATGGTGTAAGAATAAGTATAATGTAAACTTAATATGGACTTTAATGTTTGATATTAACATGTTTTATATTTGTTATCTTGTTCACTCTTTAATACTTTGCTTGTTAAATCACTAATCTTGATTTATGTTGTATAACACCTGGTACAACAAATGCTTGACACTTTCATAGTCCATACTGTATGGTATAATCGACACCTGAGCTATGAAAGAAACTTGATTTGTTGTTAACATAAGTTATAATCATGAATGCTTGAGAGATTTACAAGTATTAACATTAATCGAATAAGATGACTAATGTAATCATGTTAACAATTTATAATTTGATTGAAACCTTCTTTATGTGTGATTTTCAATTAAATAATAAGAATTTATACTATACTTGTTTGATATATCATTAGTGGAACCTCTAACCTTGACATTTGTTATTATCATTGTTTAATCCTTACATTAATATTCCACCTCAAAGTTCTCATCTTTTTCTTTTTTTTTCTTCTCCTTATTTTTCTTTATTATTATTATTATTATTATTGTTATTGTTATTGTTATTGTTGACATCTATAATTTATACAATTAACCTCCCTGTGGTTCGACCCCGGTCTTGCCGGGTTATTTATTACTTTGACACTCCTACATTTGAGAGAAGATATTAATTTTTTAATCATGTCATTAAGTAATAGACTTTGTAGGGTATCCTTATCATTTTCTAAAAATATGGCTGAAGAAGATAACCAATCACTTCATAATAAGAATAATGAGAATAATTATGTTAGAATACATAAAGACCACATGAATCCCACAAGAATAAGTGCACTCTCATGCATAGTTTTCCTTCCTGATACATCTTATTTTAATTTTAAGCTAGAAATTATTCAACTTTTACCCTTTTTTTATGGTTTAAATAAAAAAAATCCATACTTGTATTTAAGAGAATTTAAGGAGGTCTGTAACACCTATAATGACTTAAATTGTAGCACAAACACAATTAGATTAAAGTCTTTTTCTTTTTTATTAAAATATAAAACTAAAACATGACTATAAAATTTGAGACTAGTATCCATTCGTACTTGGGATGAAATGCAACAACAGTTTTTACATAAGTTTTTCTCTTCACATAGAACGAACTCTTTCAAAAAACAAATCACTATATTCACTCAAAAACCAGGAGAAACATTTTATTAATGTTGAGATAGGTATCGAGACTTGCTTAATACTTGCCCTCATCATGGTTTTGAGACATGAAGATTACTTTCACATTTTTATGAAGAGTTAACACTTAAAAATAGACAAATGATTGAATTGATGTGTAATGAAACTTTTAAAGATAAAGACCTTAATGAAGTAATAGAGTACCTAGACTTGCTAACTAAAAATGATCAAAATTAGGATAATACAAACACTTATAAGGCACCAAGTAAAACTCAAGATTTTTGGCATCCACATGAGTTTAAGAAAAATTAAAAACTCATGACATTTCTGATTATAATGGATATAAACTAGCAAAATTTTTTGCTTTACCTTTTAATCAAAGTATTTCTGTTTCTTCTTTACCATTTAATTTGATTTGTTCTGATATATAAAAACATTCTCTTGTTGTCGTAAAAGAAGGATCTCGATATTACATCTCTTTTATTGATGATAATACTCATTATTGTTGGATTTATTTAATAAAACATTGTTTTGAATTCCTTGAGATGTATGTGACACGACGAAAAGATTGATGTCTTCTCCCAAGTGCAGGA